>CAOLHI010006155.1:0-42316 GCA_948474755.1 Ctenosaura bakeri
AAGAGTTGTGATTCACCTTTAAAAGAAGCAGCAGGAGACCCAGGCATTGTTTAATGTTAAAAGGAAGACATTAGGAAGAACTTTTTTTTTTTCCAAATCTAGAAGAGGACTTTCAGCCATTTCCAGATTTTTCAAACATATTATTACATTTTGCATTTACATTTTATATATATATATGCAGCTACATTTAAACGCCTAAGGGGCTGTCATGTAGAAGACGGAGGGAGCTTGTTTTCTGCTGCTCCGCAGACTAGAACAAGAACCAATCTATTCAAATTACAAGGAAAGAGATTCCATCTAAACATTAGGAAGAACTATTTTACCGTGAGAGCTGTTCAAGTCAGAAACGACTTCAAGGCACACAACAACAAAAACTGCAACAACAACAACAACAAAGCACAGGAGACTGCAGCTGCCATTCATTGCAGTGGGGGGCTTTATGTCAGAGGTCGTCCTCTGGGAATCGTGTCCATCGATTCCTAACACTGATCTTCAGATTTCAACACATAGAATGGCTGAGCCACCAGCCTGGAATTCCTTCTTCCAAACTGCTCCTTTGCTGAAAACTGGCTACCCACTTTTTTTCCCCTTGATAAAATACCATTTATTGATTTTTTTTTTTATTCTAAATACAAAGATGAGGGGGAGAGAAAAGGAAAGAAAAAGCAGAGCGACGCATAACATTCTTGGGTTATTATCACAGGAGCTGGGTATATACTTTATCTGATATATTGAAATAGTTCTAACCTGCCTTGCATCTAAAGATCTTGGAGTGGCATACAATGAAATCAAATTAAACTGTTATACCGCAATTTTAAACAATAGCAATAGTTTAAATGGACCAGAAACATATTGAACAATTTAACACTTAAAACAAGACAGTGTAAAAAGACATTCAGACAGTTTAAGACAACGTAATACCACCCATGTGTGCAGATATATTAAGAGACATCGGGCATGTTTCAGGGACCATCACTCTGCACTGTTAGAGTGCTATCATTCCACTTTTTATTTATTTTATTTTTTTATTTATTTATTTGTATCCCGCCTCTCCATATGGATCGAGGCGGTGAACAACTTACAAATAGCATGTATTTCGAAACATTTCTATACATGCCCCCAAACAAGCTGGGTACTCATTTTACCAACCTGCGAAAGGATGGAAGGCTGAGTCAACCTTGGAGCTGGGCAGGATCGAACTCACGACCTTGTGGCTTGCAGTACTGGCATTTAACCACTGCGCCACCACGGCTCCTTTAACTGCCATGGCAACCTCCTGTGGAATTCTGGGGTTTGTAGTTTACTGAGGCCAAAGAACTCCCTGATTGAGAATTCTAAAGGCCCCTCTCTAAACTGCAAGTCTCAGGATTCCATGTGCTGTTGCCATAGCAATTAAAGTGGAATAATCCCACTATAACAGTGTAGTGTGATTTTGGCCTCTGGTTTCCCCTGGGAGCTGCAGACTCCCCAGAAAACCGCACAAAAAGGAAATGGGCTGAAGTATGGTAGGTATAAGTTTTTGAAATGGTAAAAGTCATTTAAAATGTGAGTCACTGCTCCTGGGGATGATGGGGAGCAATTAACATTTTATTTTATTTTATCATTTATTTTATATTGCCAGAACATGGGTGGCCTGGGATGTATGTGGGGCCATAATCCATTTAAAATGTGAATCACTACTCCTGGAGGTTATGGGGGCAATTAACCATTTCATTTTATTATATTTTGCCAGAACATGGGTGGCCTGGGAGGTATCTGGGCCATGAACATAACCTTTGGGCCGACATGTTGCCCTGAGGATGTTTGATGCCCATTCTTGCATGACTATATGTTTCCTTTCTGCTGCTAGGACACAGAGCAATGGCTTCAAAGTATGAGAAATGAGATTCAACTTAAAATTAGGAAGAACTGAATGATGGCAAGAGTGGTTCAACAGTGAAATATGCTGCCTTGGAGTGTGGTGGACAATGAAGCAAGCCGTAGGAAAAGAATCAACTTATTTGAAATGTGGTGCTGGAAAAGAGTTCTTGGGATACCCTGGACTGCTAAAAAGACAAATGAATGGGTCCTACAGCAAATCAAGCCTGAATTCTTCCTAGGAACCATGACTAATCTGAGAGTGTCATACTTTGGAGAGTGTCATACTTTGGACGTATCACAAGACAATGCAACTCACTGGAAAAGCTGACAGCGCTTGGCAAAGTGGAAAGCAGTCAAAGAAAAGGAAAATAGCATTACAGGTGGATGGATTTAATCAAGGAAGCCTCACCTGAGTTTGCAAAACCTAACAGCGGCTCTTGGAGATGTCACCTTCCTTTGCTGTTGTTGGGTGTCTTCAAGTCATTTCCGACTTATGGCAACCCAAAGACAAAGGTATCTTGAGGTTTTCATAGAATCATAGAAATGTAGAGTTGGAAGAGACCCCAGGGGCCATCCAGTCCAACCCCCTGCCATGCAGGAACACCCTCAAAGCACTCCCGACAGATGGCCATCCAGCCTCTGCTTAAAAACCTCCAAGGAAGGAGACTCCACTACACTCCGAGGCAGCAGATTCCATTGCCGGACAGCCCTGACTGTCAGGAAGTTCTTCCTGAGGTTCAGGTGGAATCTCCTTTCCTGCAGCTTGAATCCATTGCTCCTTGTCCTGGTCTCTGGAGCAGCAGAAAACAAGCCCCCTCCTTCCTCTACGTGGCATCCCTTCAAATATTTAAACATGGCTATCATGTCCCCTCTTAACCTTCTCTTCTGTAGACTAAACATACCCAGCTCTCTAAGTCTATCCTCATAGGGCTTCATGGCTTCCAGGCCTCTCACCATTTTGGTCGCCCTCCTCTGGACTTGCTCCAGCTTGTCAATATCCTTCTTGAATTGGGGTGCCCAGAACTGGACACAGGATTCAAGATGGGGTCTAACCAAAGCAGAGTAGAGTGGTACCAGTACCTCCCTCGATCTAGACACCATACTCCTATTGATGCAGCCAAGAATTGCATTGGCTTTCTTGGCTGCCACATCACACTGCTGACTCATGTTCAGCTTGTGGTCTATGAAGACTCCTAGATCCCTTTCACATGTACTGCTATCCAGCCACATGTCCCCCATCCTATATTTCTGTATTCCACTTTTTCTACCCAAGTGTAGGACCTTACATTTCTCTCTGTTGAATTTCATTTTGTTCGCCCTGGCCCAGCTCTCCAATCTATCCAGGTCATTTTGAATTTTGATCCTGTCCTCTGGCGTATTAGCAACCCCTCCCAATTTGGTGTCATCTGCAAATTTGATGAGCATGCCCTCTATTCCTTCATCCAAGTCATTGATAAAAATATTGAACAGCACTGGGCCCAGGACAGAACCCTGTGGCACCCCCAAAAGTCACTTCTCTCCAGGACGAAAAGCAGCCATTCGTGATCACCCTTTGGGTTTGGTCGGTCAACCAATTACAAATCCAAATAGCAGTAGCCCTGGGGGCTGAGAATGTCTGATGCACCCAAGTTCACCCCGTGGATTTCCAGGGCTGAGAGGGGAATAGAACCCTGGGCCATTTCCGCACTACACTGTTATAGTGCTATTATGCCACTTTCAACATCCTGTGGAATTCTGGGGTTTGTAGTTCACTGAGGCCAAAGAGCTCTCTGGCTGAGAATTCTAAAGGCCCCTCCCTAAACTGCAAACCCCAGGATTCCCTGGGAGGTTGAAAGTGGAATAATAGCACTATAATAGTGTAGTGCGGAAATGGCCCTGGTCTTCTGGGTTGCAGTCCAAAGCTCAAACCTTTACATCATGCTAGTTGCCTTTAAGTCAAAGATGATTTGCTGGCACATAGCAACAAATAATCCTTTTGGCATCTCACACAGGTATAAGATCCCCCATGGAATTGGTTGGGCATTTTCAGGTGCAAACGGATGTATTCAGCTCAAGGCTGCATTATGGGGCACCAGAATGCATGGCTATGCATCCACATTGCACACAGGTAGGAATTTTGCATGCAGAGGTTACATGCAGATGTGCTTGTGCATTCAGCAGTGTAATGTCACTTCATGACTATTTCCGCACTAGACTTGCACAGTGCTATTATTCCACTTCCAACCTCCTATGGAATCCTGGGCCCCTCCCTAAATGGCAAACCCCAGGATTGCATAGGAGGTTGAAAGTGGAATAATAGCACTATGCAAGTCTAGTGCAGAAATGGCCTAAATTTGACCACATCTGTTAAATCTCTCTTTTTAAGGCCAAAATAGACTAGTTTACTCCGTGCTCCACGCGTCCTCAAGCAGGTGTCTGCACATGGTTAAATGCTACCCACCCTCAGGAAGGATCGCTACTACCTGCGACCATGGTGCCACCTCTGCAGCCCATGCTGGGCATATCCACAGGTGCGCATGATGCGCTCCCCTGAACATCCCAGCCCTCCTGATTTACCCACGGCGGAGTGACACCCGTTGTAATTGATGGACTATAAATCTCCGCCGGTGACACCCCTCAGTGGAAGGCGGACAGATGTGGGGGGGTGGGAGGGATTCATCTGCATTGCAGCGTTATATTCCCGATTGGATTCCATTTGAATATTGGAAAGGGGGTGGAGGGGGTGGGGGAGAGGAAGAAAGAAAGAAAGAAAGAAAGAAAGAAAGAAAGAAAGAAAGAAAGAAAGAAAGAAAGAAAGAGAGAAAGGACCAGAGGGAAGGAGGGTTGGATGCTGCTTTCCCCCGGTTCCTACTTTTCCTAGTAGAGGCGCACAGACAAAGCCCAGCCCCCGTCCCTACTTACTTGGAAGGATCTATTCCATAGACCAGATGGTCCCAAAGGCCATCTAGTCCAACCCCAGCCGGGCCCGAGACGGGACCGCCTGGGAAGAAGGGGAGCGCTTTCCAACCCCGGACCGCAAGCAGCCCCTTCGGAGCGGAGAAAGAGGTTGGAGAGATCCCGCGCAGGACTGGAGCAGGCCGCTACCCAACCGGTGCAGCCTTCCCCGACCTTCCCTGTGGAACCGTTCCCAAGGCGGTGGTCTTCTTCTTCTTCTCGGGGGGCGTGTTTGCCTCCTACCCCATCGCAAGGGAAGCAGACGTTCCCCCTTCCACCGGGGTCTCCGTCTCCCCCTTCTGGGGGCCCGATCCTTCAACCCGCACCCCCGTCCCTGCCCACTAGGCGTTGCTCCCCCTCTCCCTCTCCCCTCCCCTCCTCCTGCGCCCTTTCCAAAGGGGAAGGAGCGAAAGGGGGACCCTTGCAAGAGGCGAGGGGGCGCTTCACCCCCTTGGAGAAGGAGGGCGCGCTCCTTCTCGGGGGAGGGGGGACGTGGCTCCCTCCCCTCCCCTCCCCTCCATCTCCCCCTTTTTCCTCTCTCCTGCTGCCGCTGCGTCTCAAAGCAACTGGAGGATGAGGTAAGACTTTTGCGCCGGACGATTTGCATGAGAATAATCGAGCGGCTTCCTCGCCCTCCCTCCCTCCCTGGTCTCTCTGTCCGCCCCCCCCATCACCTCTCCCCCACGGGGCCGGCCGGGAGGGGCTGAGAGCCCGGCGAAGCTCCCCGGCCGCCTCGATCTCCGGATCCTGGTCCCCATCGCCGGGAGGGGACGGATCGGGAGGGAGGCTGGAGGGGGGGCGGCCGGAGGGGCTGCAACGGCGCTGCCTCCCTCCCGTAGCCGCGGCCCCCCGGGCTCAGAGGGTCGCCTTCTGCCTCGCCGGCGCGCCGGCTCAACTCGCAGACTTGCGGTAAGCGGAGGGGGGTGGCATTTCCGCACTAGACAGTTATAGCGCGATGATTGCACTTTCAACCTCCTCTGGAATCCTGGGGTTTGCAGTTTCGGGAGGGGCCGGCCGGCCCCTCCCGAAACTGCAAACCCCAGGATCCAGAGGAGGTTGAAAGTGCAATCATCGCGCTATAACACTCTAGTGCGGAAATGGCCAGAGAGAAGGAGAAAAAAGGGGGTCTTTTTCTTTAAACGGGGGCCAAAGGAAGGGGGTGGCAAGGGAGGCTCGGAGGGGGGTCTCCCCTCCCCGGCAGGGTCCCGATCCAGGGGGCTGCGCCGGCGAAGGGGGGAGACGCCGCTTCTCTTCCCAACTTCCCGGCTTTCTTTCTTTCTTTCTCCTTCCCGGTTTTTAGCGCTTCGCTGCGCCTTTCGCGGGGTTTTGCGCCCCGCGGGAAGCGCAAAGGGAGGGGAAGGGGAAAAGCGGCGGATCGCGGGCAGAAGGGGGCTTGGAAGGGAAGAGGGTCCCCAACTTTATTTTATTTTGTTTTATTTTTTGGAGGAGAGGGGTTTTGCGTCCTCGGAACAACCTTCCTCCAAGCCAGGGAATTCCCCAGATCTTTGGACTCCAACTCCCATCGCCCGATGCATGGAGGTTGTAGTCCTCGGGATGGGGAAGGGGGTCGTGGTCGTTCTCCTCCCATGAGTTCGGTGGGGGGGGGAGTAAAGAGAGGTGGCGAAGAACAATGGAACTGATATGTCTTTTTTTGGGGGGGGGAGAAAGACAGACGGAGCAGAAAGGGGTCTTCCCTTTCCCAGACCAGACTTTGACACTGGGGGGGGCACACCTCGAAGGTCCACCGCCCGAACGGGAGATGACCCTTTGATTGCTACGGTGGACGATGGGAGTTGTAGTCCAACCTCTCGGGAGGGCTCTGGGTTGGGGGGAAGACGACTGGGAGGAAGGAAAGTCTGCCCAACAACCCCCGCATAAGGAAAGAGGCGAGGGGTTGCCCCCCTTCGGTATGCCCACCCTTCTATGGGAAGAAGGGGGAGGTTGATAGATGGCTTTCTCCCCCCACAAAATCTTCTTTTCCATACGCCTCCCTTCCATCCCAGGCCAGATCTTCATGCCCTTCCCCGAGCCTCAGCTGCCACTCTCTTCCATTGGCCAGCAGGCAGGCAGAAGTCCTCCAGGTCGAGCTCCATCAGCACTGCTGCTGCTTGGAGACCGACCCGCAATCTCTGGAGTTCCCACTTGGATAGACCCAAGAAGCCCCCTCCTGGGAGAAGAAGGAGAGGGATGGAGAGGGGAAAAATCTAAATATCCTTGGTAGTCCCGATTAGAGTAGACCTATGAGTTCCATAGGATTTATACGAGGCTGGACTCACCACTCAGCAATGGGCTCTACCCCGGTTTGAATGATCAAGAGGATGCGCAGCCAAAGGAATCCAGCACTGCCCGGACTAACCTTTCTCCACCCCATCTATTTAAAGCTGGGCAGCTTTTGACCCCCCCCCCAGCTCCTGTCTGAAATAATTTGGGAGCCCCCCTGGAAAACCCACAAAGTTTTTTTTTTTAAAGACTGGAAATGCCAGAGATCAAAGAGATAAAACTAGGCTGAGCTTGGCTGCCCCCCCCTTGGGGGGGCAACCCCCCTACATACCCAGTTTTAAGTTTGGGGGGGAGTAACCCCAGGATGGTAATGCAGGGAATTTCAAAACAACAGAGTCTGATCCTGGCTGCCCCCCACCCACCCCCACCTCGCACATCTCCCAGTTCTGATCCTAACCAGGCAGGGCGAGTCGGTTTCACCAGGGCTATTTCTGCACTAGCCTGTTATAGCGCAATGATTCCACTTTCAACCTCCTCTGGAATCCTGGGGTTTGCAGTTTCGGGAGGGGCCGGCCGGCCCCTCCCGAAACTGCAAACCCCAGGATTCCAGAGGAGGTTGAAAGTGGAATCATCGCGCTATAACAGGCTAGTGCGGAAATCTAGAAGCAACATCCTCAGTCAGTTCCCTTTCTCTCCTCCTTGAATGCGGGGGGGGGAGGAATTCTTTCTAAGCTGGCAAGAGCTTGAAGCATTCAGGGGTAGGGTACATCGTCCCCCCGCCCCCGCCAACCACATTCACTTCTAAATTGTTATTTTTCATTAATTTATTTTTCCTGAATGTTAGCAAACTTGGGAATGAATGGAGACACTGGAGATTGGAGGTAGGATTTAGGAGGCTTAGATGATGATGATAGTGATGATGATGATGATGATGATGATGATGATGATGATGATGTTCATCGTCCCCCTTTTCCCCATCTAGGATTCAAGGCAGCTTGCAAAGATTAAAACAGACACAGGCAAAAAAGTCCTTACCATACAGAAATTCAAAATATAATTAAATTAACTATAGGATTACAAGCATTTTGAAAAGTAACAATCAGAAAGAAAACAACTGAGGGAACATAGCAAAATCTCACCATTGGTATATTGAGTCGAACCACTGCAGCACAAGTGGGCAGTGCAGCCCCCAGGGCTCATAGCAACATAGGAAGTTGCCTTAAGTCAGATCATTGGCCCAGTATTGTCTGACTGGCAGGAAGGGCTCTCCTGGGCTATAGGCAGGATCTTCTTTCTGAGCCCTACCTGGAAATCCCAGATCAGTGTTGATATCGTAAGAGGTGACAGAATAACCATGTTTAAATTCTTGAATGGAATATGGAGCAAGCTTGTTTTCTGCTGCTCCAGGGACTCGGATACGGAGCAATGGATTTAAGCTACAGGAAAAGAGATTCGACCTAAACATTAGGAAGAACTTCCTGACAGTAAGAGCAGTTCGACAGTGGAATACGAATCACCAGGAAGAGGACTGTGACATTTCTCATAGATTTAAAACAGAAGAGGGGACCTGCAGGAACGCAGTTTGGAATGAACGTGTGAAAGGTATCTAATAATTTGGGGGGAGAAAGAGGGACTCGTGGGGGCATCTCCCTTGTATATATCCATATATACCCTAAAGGTAAGAGAATTTGCAATGAGCAAGGAAGGAGCACTTGGCTGAGGAGGGAAGAAAAAAAATTGACAGGCAAGGTCAGACTAAAGCCATTTCCACGCTAGACTGTTATAGTGCTATTATTCCACTTTCAACAACCTATGGAATCCTGGGATTTGCAGTTTAAAGAGGGCTGACCGGCCCCTCCCTAAACTGCAAACCCCAGGATTCCATGGGATGTTGAAAGTGGAATAATAGCACTATAACAGTCTAGTGCGAAAATGGCGTAAGACGTACTTTGGCCTCAACGTTTGTTGATTTTAAGAGGACCCATCACATTAAACCGCCCCCACAGTCTCTCCCAAGTGACTTTTTATTATTTATATAATACATAAATCAGTGAAGTTTAGGGCCCCTCCTAATCTGCAGCCAGAAACTCCACTTTTCTTAGCCTGCTTGTAAATCCAGTGCTTAAATACAGCCCTCCTCCATGATATGGGAAAGCCCCACAGGATTTATTCTTATGAGTCACACACCTGAGTAGGCTATAAAACAAGGATTTACCATCTCTTGGGATTTGCCCACTTCTCTCTCCACCACTTAATGACACCTTCTTTGTTCTGCAGAGCATTCCCTCATCCAGGAATTTTAAACAGTGGAGGCCTGTGTTGGGAGATTGGGCGGAAGATTGCGCGGAAGATTGCGCAGGCGATTGCGCAGGCACATCCCCCCCCTTCCAAGAGATCCTCTGGATTTCAGCCAAGGGTTCCCACCGCAAACCATGCTTGCCTGATCACCCACCTTGGGCGCCCCCTGCTGGACAAAGCCTCCATCGTGCCATGGCCATCCAGTGACCCTCTTCCCCCTTTCTGCTCACACCCAGCTGTCCCGGAGACTCCGCAGCCACCACCATGGAGAAAACCTACTCGCTGACTGCTCATTACGATGAGTTCCAGGAGGTGAAATATGTGAGCAAGTACAGCAGCAGCGGCACCTTGCCCAATGGGTTCAACCTCCAGCTGGGCACCACCGGGACCAAGAAAAAGCACTGTGGGTTGCCCCGCTGGAGCCGCCGTGAAATCTGCCTCCTCTCCGGACTCGTTTTCGCAGCTGGCCTCTGTGTCATCCTGGGTTGCATCCTAGTGCTGAAATACCTGGCCCTGGAGCAGGACGCTTACTGCTTGGAGGGCTGCCAAGAGCGGAAGGCCTTCACCAAAGCCTCCCGCTTCATCGCCACCAACATTGACCCCACCATCGACCCCTGCAAGGACTTCTACTCCTTCGCTTGTGGCGGCTGGCTCCGGCGGCATGCCATCCCCGAGGACAAGCTGATCTATGGGATCATTGCTGCCATCGGTGAGCAGAACGAGGAGAAGCTCCAGCGGTTGCTCTTGCGACCCATCCGGAGGTCCTACCCTGCCTCGGCCGAGCGCAAGGTCAAGGAGTTCTTCCGCTCCTGTCTCGACATGGCCGAAATTGACCGCCAGGGATCCCGGCCCATGCTGGAGGTCATAGAGGACTGTGGCGGTTGGGATATGGCTGCCACCGGCAGGCCCGGGCGTTGGGATTTCAATGAGCTGCTCTATAAGACTCAAGGGGTGTACAGCACAGCTGTCTTCTTCTCACTCACGGTCAACTTGGACGACAAGAATTCCTCCCGCTACGTGATACGGGTAAGTCGGAGGATCTTTGAGGATGCGCTGCCTCCAAGGAGGAGGTAGCCTTTTGGTCTGAGTGAGCAAAGGGAAAACAAATCTAAGCTGGCTGACTTGTGGCTAAGAGGAGTTACAGAGGAAACTATTTTAGAGTCATAGAATCATAGAGTTGGAAGAGACCCTAGAGGCCATGCAGTCCAAGCCCCTACCATGCAGGGACCCACATCAAAGCACTCCCAACAGATGGCCATCCAGCCTCTGCTTAAAAAAACTCCAAAGAAGAAGATTCCACCACACTCTGAGGCAGCATATTCCACTGCCGAACAGCTCTGACCATCAGAAAATTCTTCCTGAGGTTTAAGAGGAATCTCTTTTCCTGTAGTTTGTATCCATTGCTCCTTGTCCTCGTCTCTGGAGCAGCAGAAAACAAGCCCGCTCCCTTCTTGACATGACATCCCTTCAACTATTTAAATGTGGCTATCATTTCCCTTCTTAACCTTCTCTTCTGCAGACTAAACATATCTAACTCCCTAAGCCGCTCCTCATAGGGCATGACTTCCAGACCCTTCACCATTTTGGTCGCCCTCTTCTGGACATGCTCCAGCTTGTCAATATCCTTCTTGAGCTGAGGTGCTCAGAACTGGACACAGCATTCCAGATGAGGTCTGACCAAAGCAGATTAGAGTGGTAGTATTACCTTCCTTGATCTAGACACTATACTATTGATGCAACCAAGAATTGTGTTTGCTTTCTTAGCTGCTGCATCACACTGCTGACTCATCTTAGAACAGGGTCCATCTCACTCTTGTGTTGAGTTCCATCAAACTTAATGTGGTGTCCACGAGGGCTATGCAGAATGTGGCCCTAAAGCTACCTGTGGCCTCTGAAGTTATTTCTGTGTCCCTGTGCCTCTCAAGATCCCCAGCCTGTGCCTTTTCTTCTCCCCACTCAAGGTTGACTCATCTCTCCTGGAAACCTCCAAAAGAGGCAGTTCAGTTTCATATGCAATGACCCATTTTGCAAGGGTTTGGGGTGCAAACCCCTTAGGAAAGTCTAAAAAACACGAATAACTTCTTCCCCATCTGAGAAGTACTCTTCTTTGCATTCCATCCCAGGGGTCCCCCCTCCATTCTTCTGCCTGTCTCCTGCTCGCCCTGCCTTCTTTCTGGAGGGGGAAACCCTCCCCACCAGCTCCATTTATCTGCCTGTCACCTGTGTGCCCTGCCTTCTTTCTGCCCATGTGGGCAACAGGCAACCAAATGGAGGGGGGAACCCTCCCCATCAGCTTCATTCATCTGCCTGTCACCCATGTGCCCTGCCTTCTTTCTGCCCACATGAGAGACAGGCAACCAAATGGAGGGGAACACTCCCCCACTCCATTATCCTGGCTATCTCCTGCTTGCTCTGCCTTCTTTTTGAGCATACGGGCAACAGGCAAGAGAATGGAGGGGGAACGGCTTGCATACATGCGAATTCCCTCTCCCATGCACTTGCCTTTTGCTGGGGCGCAGAGAAGGAAGGCAGTGAGCATGGGTGAAAGGCCAGGGAATGGGAGGGGGAGAATGGGGGGGAGGCAAGCAGGCACCTCGCCAGTAATCAAATTCACAAACCTGCAAATGTGGAGGGAGAACTGTAGGTTGCTGTGATGTTTCTGTGCTGTTCAGCATGAAAAAATGCCTATTGTTCAAAGCCAGAAGTGTATTTGTGGCTGCCACTGGGGCGGCGGTATTTTTGGCAGCCTGTATGATCTCTGGGGGGACAGTTGGCCTCCAGAATCACTGCCGTTCCTCTCCCTGGTTGACACAAATGCTTCCAAACCCATTACCCTCCAGAGGGATAGGAACACTACCCCATCATCCCTAACCAGTACAGCTGATGATGGAAATTGTAGTCCAGCTCCTCTGGAAGACTTCCTCCTTCCTCAGCCCAAACTCCTACATGGCCAGGGATCTGATGATGGCTGGCAGTTCCTACGTCAGTGAGGGTTGTAGTTCCATTCTGTGTTTTAGTCTGAACCGTAAAGAAGCTAACTAAGGTGCTGAAGCTATTTTCAGGAGACGGTTCTGTCCTTTGGGTAGCTTTACAAAGTTCCAGCTAAAACCCAGAACGGATTCACCATGCTCCCTGACATCAGAGTCATTAGTCTTCATTGCCTGGGAATTTTCATGCACAAAGCATGTAATCTTCTCCCCTGCAGCCCCTGGCATCAAAGAAAATGACCACCAGCCTATGAAAGAGTAGAGCTGGATAGATATTGATATCCATGGGTTTGTGGACCCCTAGTGGCTGAATCTGAATGGACTCTGATATAGTACTTCTGCCCCCAGTCTCCACTTGTTCGCCTTGTAATCTCCACTGCTTTGTGTATGTGCACATGCATGCATTCATGTATTCCAACAAGACCTCTTTTTTTTTTAATTTATTTTGCTACAAACCCCTGGCATGGTGGTACTTTGGGGAATTCCTCTCTGTTCTTTCATCTGCTCTAGAGTCAGTCATTTTCAAAGGAAGCTCATTGAATGGCATGATTTCTTTAAAAATTAGGTACATAATTCAGACATTGTTACATGTGCTTACAGCCGCATCATACCTAATTTTCTGACAGTTAACAAAAGGAAACCATCCCTTTCAAAATGCTCAATGTGCCGTGCCGCCGTTTCTCTTAGTCATACATATTCAGTAAGGCGGAAAATAGACAATAGTTTCTGAAAGCACTGAAAAAGGTTTGTGCAAAGCGACACTTCTCATGGCAGACACATGGTCCCTCTCCTATGCTGCCTTCAACCTTCTAAAGAGACGGGAAGAACCGTTTATTGATTTCAGGTTTACGCTGGTTGACCACTGATGCTGATGAGAGCTTAATAGGAGCTCACGGTTTTGATTTCAGATTGCACTCCTTTGCAACCCCATATCTTTACATGTCTTCCCTAATTTTGTGGTCTTCTGAGACATTAGACCACAGCTTCCACCATCTCCAATGACCATGCTAGCTGTGGGTGATGGGAGTTGTGGTTTGACACAAGTGGAAGGTATCAGGTTGGCAAAAGGTTAAGAGGGGATGTGATAACCAGGTTTAAATATTTGAAAGGATATCATATGGAAGATGGAGCAAGCTTGTTTTCTGCTGCTCCAGAAACTAGGACACAGAGCAATGGATTCAAACTACAAGAAAAGAGATTCCGCCTAATATTAGGAAGAATTTCCTGAT
The DNA here is from genome assembly GCA_948474755.1 of Ctenosaura bakeri. NCBI lineage: Eukaryota > Metazoa > Chordata > Lepidosauria > Squamata > Iguanidae > Ctenosaura > Ctenosaura bakeri. The sequence goes on from CAOLHI010006155.1 coordinate 13,529, forward strand.
GATAAGAGCTGTTCAACGGTGGAATACACTACCTGAGATTGTGGTGGAGTCTCCTTCTTTGGAGCTTTGTAAACAGAGGCTAGATGGCCGTCGGTTGAAAGTGCTTTGATTGTGTCATCCTAAATGGTAGGGGGTTTGACCGGTCAGCCCTTCCAACTCTATGATTCTATGACGCATTGCTCCCCACCCCCAAATATGATCCCTGAAGAGTCTAGTGCACCTCCTAGTATGCATGCCTCCAATATTTTCCTTCTATGGCTCATACTTCCAGTTATCATATATTAGAACATAGCAATCTACCTAGTACTGAATCAAACCAGTGCTCCATACAGCCTAGCATTAACAGTTCTGACTGGCAGCCCTTGCTCTCCAGGGTTTCAGGCAGAATTCTTTTCTTAGTTCTATCCCAAAGATGCCAAGGATCGAATCTGGGACCTTCGGCATGGCAAAGCATGTTTTTACAACTGAGCCGTGATACCAACACACAGTCAACATTGATTCCTCATCAGTGAGTGAGACATAACAGTTTTGTATGGAAGAGAGCATATAGATAGCCATCTGTGATGGTCTTACACATTTCAAATTGGTAAGGCAGAAACAGAACAACAACCAGTTCTGTGACCACCCACCCACAGGATCTAGCTGAAAAAGAAATAAGCCCAGTCTTCTTGTAAAACATATAAAGGTAGCTTTACTTACAAATAACTTGAAATAATCAAGTATATAGCCTAATGAAGAGAGAGAGAGAGACAGAAAATAAAAAATGGCTGCATGTTAGACTGATGCAGGAAGGGAGTAGGGGAGGAAAAAATCCTAACAAACTCTGGGCATACATGCTATGATTGGCAGTGGCTATTTTTATAGACAGTGAAAAATCCAGATATATGATCAACAGACTCAACAATCTACAAGTAGCCTAAAAGTATATTTGAACTGAACATAGTAATGACATTCTCCAAACAACCCGCTGCTCTTAAAGGCCAAGATCCAGTAAGACCATTGAGAGAGCATAAGTCTCTGCCACCGTACTCATTCCATGCTCCAAGGGGCAGGGACTATTCCTCCTTCCTTGTTTCCTACCTGTGTGTGCAACAGTAGATGTGGGGGGCTGGTGTGGGTCCTTTCTCCTTCCTCCAGCCACTGATTGGCTTCAGGGCTACATGTGAATGCATTCTGGTTGTCTCTGAGAACCTACAGAAGAAGCATCAGCTTCTGTCCCCAGCATAAAACTGCTACTTCCATGGGTGCTCAAGGCCAATCAGTGTCCAGAGAAGAAAGCTGCACCCAGGACCCTTCCAGCTACTATTGCACACTCTGGACAAACGGCATTGCAAAAGGAGGTACAAGATACCCCCTTCCTCAACATCCTTTCAAACACATAGGCCAGTATAACCTGGCGTTATACCAATATATGTCATCAGTAAGATGTTAGTTGGAATCCTGTTGGGGATTTGTGGGCATATTAGTTCCCTTACACATGCAGTTGTACTTTTTTCAATTGCATAATGTCCGCATTCTGTTCACAGTTGCATGACTCAAGTTTCTCAAGTGTAACTGTTGCAGGTGCACCAGCGCCTTCGTGGACGGTGTGTGTGACCATTGGTCACCGCCTTCAACGTGCCACTGAGTTCACTAGGGCTGTGGAGACAACTTCTATGCACCTTCCATTGCACAATAGGACAATTATTACCAGGCACACTGACAGATCACAGTTGGTTGCACAGCATCGATATTCAGTGGAGGGATGGTGTAGCAAAAACACTACAATTATGCAAATATAGATTTAAACTATGCAAGCAGAATGTAGGATCTTGGCTGCTACACTAGTTCATCCACAAAGAAGCCAACCTTTAAATATTCTATTGCATTTCATAGAATATTAGTGCATGAATAAAGGAGCAATGGATTCAAGCTGCAGGAAAGGAGATTCCACCTGAACCTCAGGAAGAACTTCCTGACAGTCAGGGCTGTCCGGAAGTGGAATCTGCTGCCTCGGAGTGTGATGGAGTCTCCTTCTTTGGAAGTTTTTAAGCAGCGGCTGGATGGCCATCTGTCGGGAATGCTTTGAGGGTATTCCTGCATGGCAGAGGGTTGGACTGTGGTCTCTTCCAACTCTACATTTCTATGATTCTATGATTCTATGACTATGACCAACCGACAGTTTCCCTCCTATAGCATAGTGACTTTTCTCCATAGGAACAAGGAAAAGGGAATCAGGTGGAATTGAAGTTTCATCAGAATGGAATCACCCCCTTTTCCCATTTCAACGTTTTGGTACCACATGAGAGCAACAGGTGTAGCTGTTAGAAAGATAAGCTGAATTCCACACTACCAATGGGCGATTTGGACAAAGCTTGGCTTGCTTTTGTCACCATCTATTGAGCAGATGGGTCGGAAAACAGTGAAGGCAGGACTCTGGTCACATGCAGTTCTGCGGGTTCCTTTCAGACAAGCTTTTGCTAACCATTGAGTTGCCAGGAGAAGCTCTGCACAGCTGTTTTCTGGTCTGACTCCATTACTCAAGGATAATGCTCTCCTGTTCTCAGTCACAAATTTGCTAGATGTTTTGAGCAGTAAAGTGATAGAAGAACATACAACCATTTCTTGTATGTTCTATCAAGTCAGCCTCAAACCTTGGCAAGCAGAGAGATTTCCAGCAGCCTTGGTCATTAAAAGCCCTGTCTTGCATATTCAGGATGGTCATGGCTATCTTGACTGAGACCCTTTTCGCACAGCATTTGTCATGCAAAAGGGCCTCTGGAGCGTCACGTGATTGTGAGGAGAGTTTCAGACAACATCCTCGCAATCGCATGACACTGCTGGAGCTGGCAGGCGCTGATCACGCACTATATCATTTTTGACTTTTAGCTGAAAATGGTGTGCGATCGCACATCACTCCGGGGCTCCACACGCAATTACTGCCCGTGCGGAGCTCCGGAGCTGCGGCCCTCACGCTTCTTCCCGCAGCGCAGCCTGGGAAAATATCCGGCTGCACTGCAGAAGGAAGAGGCAGAGCCCTTAGGTTACCTGCCGGCTGGCGGGCAGCTGCTGTGGAGCCGGAGCAGAGGGGATGCAAGAGCCTCATGGAAGAGGCTGCTCGCATGATCCCCCCACGACCACGCTGGATGCAGGTAAGCTGCAGAAAGGGCCTGAGTCCATCTTCCTGTAATGTTGTCTTCTTCTTTTCCAACTGCCTCCAGGTTGATCATGCATTATCATGTTCTCTCATGATGTGTCCAAAGTATGGTAGCCTCAGTTTTGTCATATTTGGCTTCTAGTTTGGAATCTCTCATTTTTGAAAGTCTGTGATAGCAGCAGAAGTTTCCTTCAGCACCACATTTCAAATGATTTGATTCTGTTTATATACTCCTCTTCATCTAGTAGTAGCATTGGAACACACACAGCTTACTGACAGGCATGTTCAGCAAGGCTTACAATTTTTACAGAAAAATATTAGTAAACTAGAGCAAAAGCAGAGCAGAAGATATAAAATAGATAGCTGGCCAATTTAAACCAATTTAAAATGGCTCGGCAAACAAGTAGGTTTCGTCCTGGTGCCGAAAAGGATAAAATGTTGGCACCGGTTACCTCAGGAGTGTGTCCAAAGGCTCTCGATGAACCTCAGACTTTGGGCTTTATCCAAATTTGCTGCACGGTGCCATGTCCAGTTCTGGGCACCTCCGTTTATAAAAGTGTCAAGAGAAGGAAAACCTTGATGGCAGGGCAGGAATGGGAATTGTGTGATCCTCCAAATGTTGCTGGATTTCAGTTCCCAGCAGTTCTGGCCCCCACAGCCAAGGGTGAGGGATGCTGGGAGCTGCAGTCCAATAGTATATGCCTGGTCTCATGATTCAAGTCCTTGGCAAGAGGGTCTGGAAACCAAACCCAACAAGAAACAGTTAAGGGAGTTAGGTATCTTTAGCCTGAAGAAGGGATGACTGAGAGAAGATATCATAGAATCATAGAGTTGGAAGAGACTCCAAGGGCCATCCAATCCAACCGTATTCTACCATGCAGGAAGACACAATCAAAGCATTCCTGATAGATGGCTATCCAGCCTCTGTTTAAAAACCTCCAAAGAAGGAGACTTCATTACACTCCCAGGCACCACATTCTACTGCTGATCTGCTCTTATTGTCAGGAGGTTCTTCCTAGTGTTTAGGTGGAATTTCTTTCCCTGAAGTTTGGAGCCATTGCTCCTTGTCCTAGTCTTTGGAGCAGCAGGAAACAGGCTTGCTCCATCCTCCATATGACATCCCATCAAATATTTAAACATAGCTATCATGTAGCCTCTTAACCTTCTCTTTCCTAGGCCAAACATACCCCTGATGAGCCATCTTCAAATACCTGAAGGACTGTCACATACAGAAGATGCCTTCTGGTGCACCAGAGGATGGGTTCCTTATCAATGGATTCAAATTACAAGAAAAGAGGTTCTGACTAAACATTAAGAAGAACTTGATTGTAACAGCTGTTCAGCAATGGAGTAGACTAAGGGCCTTTCCGCCCTACACTGTTATAGCGCTATTATTCCATTTGCAACATCCTATGGAATCCTGGGCTTTGTGCCTCCCAAAACTGCAAACCCCAGGATTCCAGAGGATGTTGAAAGTGGAATCATTGCGCTATAACAGGCTAGTGCGGAAATGGCCAAAGATGTGATAGTGTGCATGACAGGCGAGAGAATTGTGCTTTTCCTCACTCCTGAATTTCTGTTAATAAAAGGTAGGGCAGGAGTAATGAAAAAAAATAGGAAATTATAATTAAATCAGTTTAAAAAAAACCTTTTTTTTTTTTTTGGACCACAACACCCATTGGCCATGCTGGCTAGAGAATTTTGGGAGATATAGTCCAACCCAAGCTGTAAAGGACACTTGTGAAAAACCAAAGAAGCTGTTAGTAGCAAACAAAGATCTCTCAGTTAGTTACAATCAGTATTACAGGCTCTTGTCCCTGATAATATGTTGTGTTTCATGAAGGCAATCTTGAAAAAATTCTTAAATTCACAACAGAAAGTCTAGAGTGGCTCTAAAGAAGTCTGTAATAGCATTGTTGCCAGATAATGCCATTTGGAAAAAAGGAGGTGTAGTTAAGAAATCCAGGTTTTAAAGCTGTGATTAATTAATTAATTGCAACTGCTGAACAGATCAATGCCTTCCAGCCTTAATTAGTAACATTGGCTCGCTGACACAATGGGACTTCCATGTAGAGCCAAGCAAAGTCAAGTCCATTGATTGAGGAATTTGGAGCATAAAAAACCATAATTGACCCATCCATTAACTTACAAAGGTGTTATTTAATTACAGTTTCTGGGGCCTCTGTCCAGCCCTTGTGGGAGTTTGGGAGCTATTGTTCAAAAAAGTAACTTCTCTGAGCTCTGGAATCACTTAAAGCACTAAGAGTAGAGGGAGTAATCTTTCCCAACATTCTGATAACCAGCAGACCATTCACACTGTACAATTATATCACTGTTATTTTACTTTAATGGCCATGCTTCTGTCCTGTGGAATCTTGGGATTTGTAGTTTGGTGAGGCACTACTAGTGCTTTCTAACTGAGAATTCTAAATGTCCCTCCCGAAATTGGAACAAACTGGATTCCATGAGATGGAACCACAGCAGTTAAAGTTGTATAATAGCATTGTAACTGCATAGTGTGAATGCCAGAAGGTGGAAATAAATTTAACAAGAGATAGCTTCGTTCCTTTTCTCATGTAACTATAATCATAGAATCCTAGAGTTGGAAGAGACCCCAAGGGCTATCCAATCCAACCCCCTTCTGCCATGCGGGAAGACACAGGCCATTTCCGCACTAGCCTGTTATAGCACGATGATTCCACTTTCAACATCCTATGGAATCCTGCAAACCCCAGGATTCCATAGGATGTTGAAAGTGGAATAATCGCACTATAAGAGTGTAGTGCGGAAATGGCCCTGGTCAAGGAAAGGAGAGGGAAGGCGGAGAGGCATGTTGAACCTATACTTCCTCTCTCACACCCATCTCCTTCCTCGTGGGTGGGTGGGTGCCATCGGAAGAAGATTTGTGGTACTGAGAAAACCATCCTTAGCTGGTCAGGCAGTCGGTGGTGGAGGAGGAAGAACACCAGAGGTGGTTTTTAAAGGGCCGTATCATCTGATTGGAGCCACCTAGAGGGAAAGTTTACTCAGAAAAGAGACGCTTGAGGTGGAAGGGGCAGGGGTTGTAGAAACTTGCAAATAAGTCCGTGAAAGTGAAACCCACAAATGTAGAAGGCCCACAATAATTTGAATCCATTGCTCCATGTCCTAGTCTCTGGAACAGCAGAAAACAAGCTTGCTCCATCTTCCATATAACTGTTTAGTTTGCTTTGTAGTTACAGGGTGTGTGGGGGGAGCAGTATCTTGGGGTCCCAGCACTGGTTCACGATGAGCCTCATTCTCTGTTGTGGTTGTTGAGATGGAAACAAGGGAAAGGGCATTTCATACCACAGGCCGATGGTTTTCTTTAAAAAAAGGTATTAAAGTATTAAAAGCATATATTACTGAAAGCTTATATTCTTAAAAGCTCAGTACTCCAGATGAGGCCCAACCAGCAATGAATATAGTGGGACTATTACTTTTCTCTCCCTGGATATTATGCTTCCGTAGAGAGTGTGACTTGCCCAAAGTCACCCAGTGGGTTTCCATGGCTGAAAGGGGAATCAGACCCTGGTTTCCAGAGCCATAGTTCAACACTCAGACCACAACACCATGCTGGCTCTTAGAATATATAGAAGTCCCTCTAAATTCTGTGCTGGTCAGGCCTCATCTGGAGTCCTCACTCAATTCTGGCCATTTCCGCACTACTGTAGTGGAACTGAGATAGAGACCCACGGTTTTTAGAAAAAAGATTTATTTGTGCACAATGTCCCAGTGAGATACTTCTCAAAAGTCTGGGCCCCGCCTCCTTACATTCAGAGCAATTTATACATCTCCAGTACAAATACATCACATGGTCAAGAAAAGAAAACTGACACGTACAAATGGTTCCCGCCATTCTCCAGCGTAATCTTACAAAAGTTGCAAAGCATAGTGAGGCACATTCCATCCTCCCTAACATTCTGTCTCACAGAGTACCATTGTATTCCTTTCAAACACAGGGAGAGACTTCAACTGCAGAGAAAATCAACTGCTCCAACTGCTCTTCCCTCACATCCAGAGGTCATCTAGACTGACCCACTTTACTAGCCTGTTATAGTGCTATTATTCCACTTTCAACATCCTATGGAATCCTGGGGTTTGCAGTTTAGGGAGGGGCCAGTCGGCACCTGGGTGCCTCATTTTAAGAAGGATACAGACAAGGTGAAACACATTCAGAGAAGAGCAACAAGGATGATGAGAGATATGGAGAACAAAACGTATGAGGAGAGGTTGGAGGAGCTGGGCTTCTTCAGCTGCACTTGTTCAGCTTAGTGAAGAGAAGACTGAAGGGTGACATGTCTTTGGCCATATCTACACTAGACTGTTATAGTGCTATTATTCCACTTTCAACCTCCTGTGGAATTCTGGGGTTTGTAGTTTCCTGAGGTCAAAGAGTGCTCTGGCTGAGAATTCTCAATGCCCCTCCCTAAACTGCAAACCCCAGGACTCTGTAGGATGTTGAAAGTGGAATAATAGCGCTATTAACAACGTAGTGCGGAAATGGCCTTTAAGTACCTCTAGAGCTCTCACAGAGAGGAGGGGACAGGCCTGTTCTCTGCTACCCCAGAGGATTGGACCAGGTCTGATGGTCTGAAGTTACAGGAGGGTAGGGCCATTTCCGCACTAGCCTGTTATAATGGGATGATTCCACTTTCAACATCGTCTGGAATCCTGGGGTTTGCAGTTTCGGGAGGGGCTCTTTGGCCAGCCAGCCCCTCCCGAAACTGCAAACCCCAGGATTCCAGACGATGTTGAAAGTGGAATCATCGCACTATAACAGGCTAGTGCGGAAATGGCCTAGGTCTTGCTTTAACATTAGCAGGTAGTTCTTGATTTGACAATCGAACCAATGACCTCACTTTAGCTGGATTTCCTAGGTGTGTGTGTGTTGGACTCAATGGCAACGGGGCCCCTTCCAGTTCTATGAATCTGCGATTCAATAAGAAGCAAAGTGAATCAAACTGTTTAAGCTTGACCCATCTCTTTCCCTGTATAGCTATGAGAATGGTGCAAATGGGTTAGTAAGAGAGGAAAATTCACTTCCCCCATCCATTTCCAGCCTACATACCTTCTCCCAGGCTGAAAATTTCAAGCTAATGTTAAAAAAAAGGTGTCAATAATAGAAATTAACCCTTGCTGTGCCAGTGGACAATACATGCTTGGCCATGATGCCAGCCAGAACTCCAACACCCCTCTGCCTGGAAGTAGAGGCTCAACACGCTCCAAATGCATTGCTGTTTGAAAAATGCAGAGTGGAGTTATTGTGGGACCACTTAGTCAGATATTGGCAGTATTATTACAGCAGGAAAAATTTTCCAGGTAAGTTCCCCCCAAAAAATGGAACTCACCAATATAGAGTGGGGGACATGTGACTGGATAGCAGTACGTGTAAAAGGGATCTAGGAGTAGATCACAAGCTGAACATGAGTTAGCAGTGTGATGCGGCAGCCAAGAAAGCCAACGCGATTCTTGATTGTATCAATAGAAGTATGGTGTCTAGATCGAGGAAGGTAATGGTACCACTCTATTCTACATTGCTTAGGTCTCATTTGGAATACTGTGTCCAGTTCTGGGTACCCCAATTCAAGAAGGATATGGACAAGTTGGAGGGTGTCCAGAGGAGGGGAAACCAAAATGGTGAAGGGTCTGGAAGCCATGCCCTATGAGGAGCGGCTGAGGGACCTGGGTATGTTTAGTCTGCAGAAGAGAAGGTTAAGAGGGGACATGATAGCCATGTTTAAATATTTGAAGGGATGCCATGCAGAGGAAGGAGAGGCCTTGTTTTCTGCTGTTCCAGAGATTAGGACAAGGAGCAATGGATTCAAACTGCAGGAAAGAAGATTCCACCTGAACCTCAGTAAGAACTTCCTGATGTTCAGAGCTGTTTGGCAGTGGAATATGCTGCTTTCGAGTGTGGTGGTGTCTCCTCCTTCTTTGGAGGTTTTTAAGTAGAGGCTGGATGGCCATCTGTTGGGAGTGCTTTGATTTGGGTTCCTGCATAGCAGGGGTTGGACTGGATAGCCCCTGGGGTCTCTTCCAACTCTATGATTCTATGATTCTATGAAATAACCTTGGAGCTAGAGGGAGGGATAGCTATGGGGTGGAGGGCATTGCCCCTCTAAATAAAAATTCTGGATTTTTCCTTCAGTCCCCAAATTCTTAACACTGCAGTAACGTAAAATTTCAGTTCAGCATTTAGAAATACAGTTTCAGCATCCAAAGAAGAGGGGCAAGCTGAGTGTCCAAGAGAACATGGATGCAGCAAATGTTGGAGTTCTAGAAGTGGATGACTTTCAATGTCTCACTCAATGGACTGCTAGAAATTTTGGGACTTTGAAGGAAAAATTCATATGGGGAGAGGTAGACTTTGAAGGGGGCAAGGCCCTCATTTTGTTCCTTAGCCTCCCGAAGCTGTACCCCTGGAGTCAGAAACTACAACTATTTCTGCACTAGAATGTTATAGTGCTATTATTCCACTTTCAACCTCCTATGGAATCCTGGGGTTTGCAATTTAGGGAGGGGCCTCAAAGGGGACTCAATGGCCCCTCCCTAAACTATAAACTCCAGGATTCCATAGGAGGTTGAAAGTGGAATAATAGCACTATAACAGTCTAGTGTGGAAATGACCTACCTGTTCTAGGAAACAAAGCTCATGTTGAGATATTGAAAAGGGTAAAATAAATAATCCGCCAGCCCAGCTAACAAAGGTTAGGTTGATCAATAGCCTGGAAAAGGCCAAGAAAAATGGCAAGATAAGAGGATGCTGCCCCCCAGCAATGACCAAGTGTAAATCAGTCTCTTTCCTCCCTTGCAGCCCCCCCCCCAACAGCATTCATTTCCCAAGTGCAAAGCTTGTGGTGTGTGGAATGTATTTCAGCTTCTCACATGTTTAATATGCACTGTATTCCATTACCCCAGTAATTTGCAGCAGGGTGTCAGGATTTTTTTATTTTTTTTTTGTAGGTGGTGGTGGGGAAATTTGCTGCATGGAGAGGTGTATGAAGAAGCTTTGGCTTTGACAGTTGGTTTCCCGTCTCCTTGACTCAGCTTGAATTAGTGAGGAAAATGAGAACACTGATGTGTTTTGCTTCCAAGTCGGCACTAATTGCCTTCTCGGGCCGAGAGGGGCTGGTGGGACGCCGGCGTTTGAGGCCAGGCCTTTATTTGCATGGCAACGATGAGTGCGCGGCATTGGCGGAGGCGCTGCTTTTATACCCAAATTAATAGGACTTAGATGGGAGGAGAACTTCACCAGGCAATTTCCCTCCTCGTAATTGCAAGTGTTTAGCAAAAGCAGTGTGTGCCAGGCAATTTTCCAGGCTAGCGGTAGATTCGAGTACACAGAGAAAGAGAGAGGAAGGAAAAGGAGGAGGAGGAGGAGGGAGTACATCTGTGAAAGAAATCCAAAGCTCATAAACATGTCAAGAATCCTGCAGGACCAGGCCCTAGAGCTGTACAGTCATCTCTCCCATTCGCAGGGGTTAGGGGCTCAAGACCCTCATGTTAACAGGAAAATTTTGAATACCTATAGCTCCCCAAACCGTATACACTTAGCCCTCCACGTTTGTGGGTTTGACTTTCACAGATTTGATTATTTGCAAGTTTCTCCAACTCCCACCCCCTACCTCAGGCCCTTCTTTTCCAGGGGAGCCTTTCTGTTGTAGCCGTCAGTTGCCCATTGCCAGGCAATGGAGTGCAGAGCTAGCAGAAAGCTGTTCTGCCAGACAAACTGAGACAGCTTAGCAGTTCAGCAGAGCTTGCCCGTTTAGGGTTGTGCAGAAGCATCATCAGTCCAAGAGTTCAGGAATCTAGCAGGCAGCAAGGCCAAACAATCCAAGGGTCAGAGAATCCAGGCAGACAGTAAAGCAGAGAATCTGTAGCACACACAAAGGCCAGGGTTAACAATCACACAAGTTATTTCTGGTGTTGGACCACAGCCCTCTGCCTTCCTTAAAAAGGCTGGAGCCAGATGGCTCTCATCCCAGGCTGCTGCCCTCCAGGCCTGACTAGCTCCCAGTGCCCTTGTGCTTGCTTGTCTTCCATTGAGGCTGCTATTCACCAAGAGAAGCTGACTCCTGGCTCATGACACTTTCCTCTTGATAGATCCAATCAGGCCTGCACCTCTTTAAAATCCCACTTCTAGTCCTCTTCCACCAGCCACTGCCTGGCTAGCTAAGGGCAGCTCACAGCCTGTTTTCTCAGCACCACAAACCCTCTCCCAATCTCTGCCCCACCCCACAAGGCTGGATGGCCATCTGTTGGGAATTCTCTGATGGTGTATTCCTGCATGGCAGCGGACTAGACCGAGTGACATTTGTGGTCTCTTCCGACTCTATGAATCTATGATTCTATGAGTTGCCCAACGTCACCCAGGGGGTTTCTATGGCTGAACAGAGATTCGAACCCTGGTCTCCCAGAGTTCTAGTCCAACACTGACATGTCCACACCGTGCTGGCTCACAAACTAGCAAGTAAGTTAATGTTAAACCTGGCCTTTCTCCCAATATGACAGTTAATCTGGAAGTAATTAAATTTAGCAGGCAAAGATAGTGCAAATGAACCCATGTCTCTATATGAAATGATAATTCCGAGGTTTCTAGACTTTCTGGCTGTCCAGTGAGGGGGTTTAACAATGACTATAAAACGTAAAAATTGGGAAACCAGACAGTATGGGAGGGGCACAACCATGAGTTATTTGTACAAGGCTGCATCCAAGATCACTCGACAATTTGAGAGACTCTTTCTTCCTGTCTTCTGTGTTTGCCGTTTGCTGCCCACCACCCTGCACTGAAATTTATGGCTAGCCTTACAGGGGGATCGACAGACAAATTATTTACGCCAACAGCATCATGACTTGAGTTTAGTTTGGCTCAGTCCTGTGGAGGGCGGCTGGGCTCAGTTTCATGGAGGGAGTGGGTGGCTCAGGTAGGCAGGCCAAGAGGGAGAAAGATTAAGCTGCTTGCAGAGAGATCCTGCTTTAGTTCACTTCCTTTCCTTAGGGAGGAAGTTATTGGTGTTTAAGGAGTTATTTTGTGTTGTTGCTGCTGCTGCTGCTCACAGAATCGGACGCCGTTTCCGCACTAGATTGTTAATAGCGCTATGATTCCACTTTGAACATCCTGGTGCGGAAACGGCCATAGAGTTGCAAGAGACTCCAAGGGCCATCCAGTCCATGCGGGAATACACAATCAAAGCGCTCCTGACAGATGGCCATCCAGCCTCTGTTTAAAAACCTCCAAAGAAGGAGACTCCACTACACTCCAAGGCCACAGCATATTCCACTCTCAAACTGCTCTTACAGTTCAAAGTTCTTCCTAACGTAACTGGTTGGTTGCATTGGTTAGGCCTCATTTGGAATCCTGTGTCCAGTTCTGGGAACCTCAATTCAAGAAGGATGTCGACAAGCTGGAACGTGTCCAGAGAAGGGCGACCAAAATGGTGAAGGATCTGGAAGCCATGCCCTATGAAGAACGCCTTAGGGAGCTCAGTATGTTTAGTCTGCAAAAGAGAAGGTCTAGAGAGGACATGATAGCCATGTTTAAATATTTGAAGGGATGTCATGTCGAGGAGTGAGTGGGCTTGTTTTCTGCTGCTCCAGAGACCAGGACAAGGAGCAATGGATTCAAGCTGCAGGAAAGGAGATTCTACTTGAACCTCAGGAAGAACTTCCTGACGGTCAGAGCTGTCCAGCAGTGGAATCTGCTGCCTCGAAGTGTGGTGGAGTCTCCTTCTTTGGAGGTTTTTAAGCAGAGGCTAGATGGCCATCTGTTGGGAATGCTTTGATGGGTGTTCCTGCATAGCAGGGGGTTGGACTCGATGGCCCCTGGGGTCTCTTCCAACTCTATGATTCTATGTTTAGATGGAATCTCTTTTCCTGAAGTTTGAAGCCATTGCACCATGTCCTGGTATCTGGAGCAGCACAAAACAAGCTTGCTCTATCCTCCATATGATATCCCTTCTAATATTTAAATGTGGCTACCATGTCCCCTTCTAACCTTCTCTCTTCCAGGCTAAACATACCCAGCTCCCTAAGCCACTCCTCAGAGGGCACAGGGTTGTTATGTGTCTCCAAGTCTTTTCCAACTTATGGCAACCCTAAGGTGAAACTATCATGGGGTCTTCTTGGCAAGGTTTGTTCAAAGGGGGGTTTGCCTTTGATTTTCTCTGAGTCTGAGACAGTGTGGCTTGCCCAAAGTCTCCCAGGGATTTTCATGGCCAAGCCACTAACAGCCTGGTGAGTAAATGGCCTTAGATCATGGTCTGTGACGCCCCTCCCTAAACTGTACACCCCAAGATTCCATAGGATGTTGAAAGTGGAATAATAGCGCTATAATAGCCTAGTGTGGAAATGGTCCTGGTGTCCTAATCCAGGATATAAACCACCACACCATGCTGGCTGCAGGCATAGCAGTAGACAGGCAAAAGGAAGACACTGTCCTTCCAGTTCAAATTTTTGTTCAGTCCCCACATTTCTATTATTTTAGAGAGTGAGATACTGAAGATCATTCACATTTGGAACTCTTACTTTGTTCATACTCCTATAGTCACTCTGCCTGTCTCTTGGCTTTGGATGCCTAAAGGCTCCACCACACTTTTTAGTTACTGCAATGCTAGAAATGTGGGGACTGAAAAATAAATCATTTGGGCTTGCAGAGTTCTTCTTCAGGAAAGGGTCCAATGCCCTTACACCCCTGTATTTAATCCTTTTTGGAACAGACAAATCTGCTTTGAAATCTGATGGCTAAATCCCAGATTTTGTAGAGGTTGGTCACAAATGCTCAGAGAGAGGAAGGAAAGGTCTCTATGCCTGCTCAGAGCAGCTGTCCTAATAATAATTAAGAGGCTTGTCAGCATGGTGTAGCAGTTTGAGCATTGGACTATGAGCCCTGGGGACTTGAATTTGATTCCCCGCTCAGCCATGGAAACCCACTGGGTGACCTTGGGCATGTCACACACTCTCAGCCCCAGAAAACCCTGTGATAGTTCGGCTTAGGATCAGAAAAAAAATTGAAGGCACACAACAACAGCTTACATTTTAAATAAGTAAGCTCTGATTGAATTTTTTTGTGCAGTATAGAGAGTGCAGAACCTAGGAGTAGCAATTAGAGCTTGGAAAATTTACTTTTTGGACTAGAGGAGAAATCTAAGAACCCCTAAAAGAAAGTTTTCCAAGTTTTGGATTAGCTTACAAATAACTAGTAACATGTAATTCAGTTCCTTTGACCAACAATAAAGGCATAATATCATTACAGGGATAGCTTTATCCTATTTGTGATGAAACTGTAACTTTTTACTTGTTATACAGGGATGAAGCCCTACCAAATAATGGAACCTGAAACATGCTGCCTTGTGTTGCATTACGGGTGATGAACTGATAAGGTGAATCAGAGGATAATGTTTTTTGTATCACAGACCAGTAGCTTGCAGCATTCAGATTTATGAGAAACAAACAAGTAAACATTTACTTATAAAAACTGTTACTCTATTAATAACTAATCTTTTTTGGAGCTTGGAACCACAATAGAAGCCAATTTATTTCTTGAAATAACTGTCTAAGTTCTTAAAGAATGTGTGTGTGTGTGTCAGAATCTGTAAAGATGCATTGCCAGCAGCAGCTGTTAGCTCCCATATCGGTGGCACATTAAGTCCATTCCAGATTCTAGTCTGAACATTAAGAGACCTGCTTTTTAATAGATCCAGCACCCTGGATAGCCCCATTAAAGTTTGGACTAAGAGCCAGAACAGATTCACAGTTCCTCTGGCCTGGTAGCTACCGTCCACTATTATGCACTGGGAGATTTTTTTTTCCAGAGTCATTTGCCACCTCCTCTGGAGATTTATGTTCTTTGCATGGCAATTTATGTTCTTTGATTCTCATGACAGCCCTGTGAGGTTGATTAGATGTTGCTTGGGTCAAGGGCTTGCATGAAACTTGGTGACTGAGTGAAGATTTGAATCCAGACCTCTCTCCTTTATAATATACTATTTGGATTTGTGGTCTGTCTTATCCTATGGAAGCAGTTGGATGTTTTTATCTGATGCAGAGCAGTTGTATTCAATTCGAAGTTGCTGAAGTAATGCATACAAATGCCATTGTGCATTGCTCATAGACATGCATGTGCAATGGACACAATTCAACATGGAAGTGCATGATTTTTTTTTTATTACTTATTTGTATCCCGCCTCTCCATATGGATCGAGGCGGCGAACAACTTACAAATAGCATGTATTTTGAAACATTTCTATACATGCCCCCAACAAGCTGGGTACTCATTTTACCGACCTGTGAAAGGATGGAAGCCTGAGTCAACCTTGGAGCCGGGCAGGATCGAACTCACAACCTTGTGGCTTGCAGTACTGGCATTTAACCACTGTGCCACCAGGGCTCCCCTGATTGAACATGTAACTGTACATACGTATTTAGTTGCATATCCCATTGAAAGTTCTCACAATTCACTAAAAAGGTGACATTGCATGATTGTGTGGTGATCATAAAGCTGCTCTCCATTTCCTTGAT
Organism: Ctenosaura bakeri; assembly: GCA_948474755.1. Classification (NCBI taxonomy): domain Eukaryota; kingdom Metazoa; phylum Chordata; class Lepidosauria; order Squamata; family Iguanidae; genus Ctenosaura; species Ctenosaura bakeri. The sequence goes on from CAOLHI010006155.1 coordinate 29,202, forward strand.
GTAAAATCTCATCCTCTGCCTCCTGCCATGTATGGAGAAGCTGGAGGTGTTTAAAAGATGTCACAGCCACTGGCCCAGAGAAGAACATGGAAGGCACATGAACAGGATGTATTCTTAGAAAAACGTATATATGTGCAGAAAGGCTACATCCTTTGACAGAAAAGCATCCAGAGGATTGTAGCTCGAGTGGCACACTTTCACATGCGAGAGAAGAGGCTGGGGGCTGTTATGTCCCACATGGCCATAAATCCAAAGATTTATGGGTCTAGCAAGTAGGGCTTCTCTTTGCCTTCTGCTCAGTGTCCCCTTGCGTGCACGTCAGTGTGTTATACAGCTCTGTTCCACTCAACCAATAGGGACCGAAATTGGTTTTACGTGAGAGCTGGATTTCTCTAAGATTTATTACCCTTCTTGGGATTTTTAAAAATGTTCCTTAAATTACAGCACTTACCATAAAACCTCTGGAGAGTGCAGCTCTAGGGTATGTGAATATGTGTAGGAAATGCATGTTTGTGCACTACGTGGGAAGTTAAAAGCTGCTCCTTTAGTTCTTTGGGACATTGGCATTTGTGGACCCAGGGTTGTACCAAGGTGGAAAATGTTACTTTTTGGACTACAACTCCCATAGTTTGAAAATAGTCGAACAGTAAATTTGCCATGCTTTATAATAGACCTGTCCCACTGTTTATTCTCCAGGTATTGTTCGTTGTACTAATACAAAAAGAAATGGCTAGAATCCTGTTGAAGATACATACATGCTGGACTCAGGGTTATTTGTATCTTCTTTTGAATGTCATGCAAAGTGCCATTCACTAGCCTGTTACAGAATACAAAAGTCCCGAGGGTGTGTGTGTGTGTGTTTACTGCTATGGCCATTTGCTGGCCAGGGGCCTTGGGATGGAGGGGAAGAAATGACTCAGGCAATGACAAAACAGCCTGTTTCAGCTGCATTTGCAGCTAGGAGGGAAGGAAACAAAGTCTTTCTCCCAGATGAAGAGTGACTTCATTTTTCTTCCCCTTGCAGTTGAGACAGGCAGCTTCACGTCTCCCTGCTCCTTCTCTCCTGTCTGCCTTTCCTGTTATGTGGGATCTCAGACACCAAGGCCATTCCCGCACTAGCCTGTTATAGCGCGATGATTCCACTTTCAACATCCTCTGGAATCCTGGGGTTCCAGCCGGCCCCTCCCGAAACTGCAAACCCCAGGATTCCAGAGGATGTTGAAAGTGGAATCATAGTGCTATAACAGGCTAGTGCGGAAATGGCCCAAGTTCTGAATATGAAAACAGAGTTAAACTCCTTTTAATATTAAAGTACACATTACTTTAATTTTATTTCTAAAAACTTCAATAATCTAATATATAAAAGTCCTCATTTGATTGGCTGCCTAAGAAGATTCTATGGAATCCTGGGATTGGCAGTTTAGGGAGGGGCCTTTAGAACTGTCAACCAGAGAGCTCTTGGGCCTCAGTTAACTGCGTCTGTCTTGAATAGGCCGGTTGCTATGGAGACAGGGCCTAGCAGCAAGGAGGAGGGCAGCATATTCCCTCTGGAACCCAAGCTTTGTATGTTAATAACTCTGAATACAGATTTGATTGGGGAATATGGGGAAAAGTTACAGGTACTGGACAAGACAGTTTGGGGAATTAGGGACACAGGATTTCAAATCTTTCTAACAAGCATTACCTATGAGAAAATAAAATCCCAGGCAACGCCAGGTACGTATGCTAGTATTAAATAAAAAAATCAAAAGTTTCAGCAGATCCATTGAAAACCAAGTCCTTAGCAGGCAGGTATGAACAAATCTTTGCCTGCTGATGGAAGGAAAACAGGGGGCACGGTGCCTCTTGCAGAACAGAACCCCACAGCCCAGGAGCCAACATCAAGAAAGACCTCTCTTGTATCTTCACCATACATGCCTCTGAAGATGGTAAGACTGAGACAAAGGCCTCTTCTGCACATCTCACAGCCTGATAGGGGAGAATATGAGCTGGAATCCTGTATGGAATTTGCATCTTCATAGGTGGACTTGCATCTGTGGGAATTAGAATTGAGTAGTTTTGTAATATCCATATCCAGTAGAGGACTGCTGTTATGTTATTACATAGGAGAGCCAGCAGAGTGCCTGATAGGCATTGCGCACCAATGCATATTCCTTCCAATATGCTTCAGGCACTCTTACTGGTGTCCCAAATACACATCAGTGTCTCTCTGATGAAGGCAGACAAACTGAAGCTTAATCCAGACAAGACAGAGCTACTCTTCATCAGTCAAAAGGAAGATCAGGGACTAAGGCTGCAGCCTGTGCTACGTGGGGTTATCCTGCTCCTGCTAAAGACACAGGTTCACAATTTGGGTATACTCCTGGACTCAGCATTAAGCCTGGAGATCCAGGTTTCTGCAGTGACCAAGAGTGCTTTTGCACATTTAAAGATTGTGCACCAATTGCACCTATTCCTTGAGATGTCAGATCTGGCCATGGTGGTAGCTTGTTACCCTAAGAGGTGGGGGACGTTGGGGTCCACCCACAATGCCAGCATATCTTTAGAATTTGGGGAAATTATAGCTCAAAGGAGACCTGTGAGAGGAGAGTAACAGCAGGATCTTTTCACCTGTTTATACAAGAACTAACTGTAGAGAGGACTCCAGTTAAGCGAGGTGTTTTTATTTGCATTGAAAAGCACACATGAAATCAGACACTCTTAAGAACCATACAAAGTTATTGGAAAAGAAGGCAAGAAAGGTTGGATAGAGAGAGATTTGGGTGGAAAGGGTGATAGTTACCGGTCCTGAAGAAGAAGGTTAAAGCAGAAGGGATCAAGGAGCATCTGAGGGTAGCAGGGACAAACAGCAGTCTGGGTACCACATATTATGTCCACGATTACAGTTTGCTCGGGCTAAAGCTAGGCTTTATATACCTATTTCCTACCTTGAAGGGGGTCATGTAGACAAAGCAGTCATGGGATTGATAAAGGAGTCGAGAATGGGCTGTTTGTCTTAATTCTGGGTGACAAAACATTGATGGGAGTCATAACAATCTCTTAATGTCTGGTTGGCAGGGAGTCTAGGGAAGATTTCCATACAGTGAGATTAAGGGATGCTCCCTGATTGCTTCGCCTAGGCAGTTTCGCCTTCCATTGTATTTGGCTGTGCATGGAGCCTGAGGTGTTGAGAGGATTATCGCAAATCCATTAGCATCAGGCTTTCCCAACTACTTCTCTGTGAACTTATGACTTGACTGTGTCTCAGGTCAGCTTGACCTGGCAACATGCCCTCCAGTCAGCATGCCTTTGATCAGCCTTTGATCATGTTTTTTAGCCATAAATATGTTCAATTATGAACATGGCACATCCCGCAGGATGGTGAGTGTAGGGTACAATAGCAACACGCCCGAGTTACATCCCTTTTGGAGTGCTGGTTATGGCCTATAAAGCCCTAAATGGCTCAGGTCCAGCCACAAGGTTGTGAGTTCGATCCTGCCCGGCTCCAAGGTTGACTCAGCCTTCCATCCTTTCACAGGTCGGTAAAATGAGTACCCAGCTTGTTTGGGGCATGTATAGAAATGTTTCGAAATACATGCTATTTGTAAGTTGTTCGCCACCTCGATCCATATGGAGACGTGGGATGCAAATAAATAATAAAAAAAAAACTTGACAGCCCATATCTCCCTGTATGAAGTAGTCTGGACTCTGAGATTATCAGGAGAAGTCCTTCTCTCAGTCCCATCACAAGCATGATTGGTGGGGCATAAGAGAGGGCCTTCTTGGTGGCTGCCCCTGGACTCTGGAACTCCCTTCCCAAAAAGGCCAGAATGGCCACTTCCTTTTCATCTTTCTGGCAGTAGACAAAGACCTTTTTATTCAGGAAGATATTTTTATACAGAAAATTTTTGAAGAACAGACTAGGGGGTGCTGTACTATTTTAACATCAATTGCTTCTTTTAATCTCTTTTTAGCTGTTTTAATTCTTTTATAGCTTAATTCAGTTTTAATATATACTGTTTCTATATTTTTAAACTATACTGCTTTAAAATGTAAACTGCATTGAGGCCCAAAATTGGGCAAAAAATGAGATATAAATAAAAATAATAACAAGGAGGAGGAGATATATTTAAACACACTTTTCAAGGTTGCACTCTCACTCTGAGATTCCTCCCTATCAGGACTGGGTCCTGAGACCCATAGCCTATAATCAAAGATATATACTGTTTCTGGATATAGGGTTTCTATCTGATCAGTCAGAGTCCAATAGGTTCATCTGATAAATTGTGAAAGCTACCCACAAGAGTTGGCAACTTGAGATAGCAACCTTGTAGTGTTTGCTAGCAAGAGAATTTGTCTCAGATTGCAGGGAAGACAAAAGAGATGAGAGTTGAGATGGAGCAATGACAAATAGCTGCCCAAAGCCTTATTGACTGTTCTTAAACTCACTTTAGTTGCTGATAATTCTAGCCCTTCGGCAAGGAAACTAGCGAAAGCTTGGAAGGTAAGGCAGCTTTGAGAGGACAGCAAGGGTTGTGCTGTCCCCCACAATAAACCTAAATCTTTGCAACTATCCTAAGAGTGAGAGCCAGTGTGTGTTGGACTCAGACTCTGGGAGAGAGCCCCCACTGAGAGAGCCACCCCGCCAAATCCCCACTGATCCATGGAATTCCACTGGGTTGCTCTCCATATGACATTCCTTCAAATATTTAAACATAGCTGTCATGTCACCTCTTAACCTTCTCTTCCCTAGCCTAAACATCGCCAGCTCCCTAAGCTACTCCTCAGAGGGCTTCATGCTTTCCAGACCTTTTACCCTTTTGGTCACCCTCCTCTGGACACATTCCAGCTTGTCAATCTCCTTCTTGTGGTACCCAGAACTGGACACTGTATTCCAGAAGGGTCCTTACCAAAGCAGAATAGTGCGGTGTTACCCTGTTTACTGGGGATCCCGGGAGGGACACCTAAATAACCATACACTTACACAAGACGGGGAAATTAGTCAAGAGCACAGCTTGGCACTAAAAAAGGCAGGGTAACGCAGCAGGATCTTGTAACCCAATGTTTATGGGGTCAGGCCAAGTCAAGAAGCAAACCGTGTTGGAAATAGTGAATGATCTTTATTAAATACAGGCACACAATGTAAACAACACACGCACACAGACAACTAAGGAAAATAAAGGTGTGAGTATGATAGTGGGATTTTCAGAGGGATAGTTGATTTGGGTGATACGAAACCTGTTCCTAAAGCCCGGAAAGAAGATAGAGAGCGATGCTGGGGTTCGATGGATCTCAGCATGTGGAGCTGAGGGGAAGCTCGACAAGCAAAGCAGCAGCAAGGCGGTCTGGAACTCGGGAGCGACCCGAGGAAGGTCTCGGAATCAGGGGTTTTTATAGGGAGAAATGTGACTGCAGGCTATGCCATACTTGGGAAAAACAATGCGTTTTAGGAGCAGGACAAAGCTTTGGAAAGGTCAGAATTTAGCATGATTGAGTTAAGTCCGAATTGACAAAGAGTTAGCCAGTATGCAAATACTCAGTGTTTGGCATTTGAGTATTCAGCTTGCCAGGTTGCCTGCTCGGGGCAGGGAGTCCTTTGTAAACAGTGTGCGTACATAATGAGGGTGTGTGCAGAGAGGTCTCCTAAAGCAAGGATCTGGCTATTTCTGGCCTGCCTGGGTGGAAAATGGAATGTCCACCAATTAGTGGCCGAGCCTAGTTCTGTGTTTGTCCGGGGGCCTCTCAAACATGTGCAGAGGGGTGGTGGAAGAGAGCCAAATTATGATATCAAAGTGATATCTTTATGCTATCTCCAAGGAGGCCTAAACTGCAGTAACAGTGGTATTGACTGTTTGATATTGCAAAGACCCAGACACTTAGGGGTATAGCTGGTGGAGGGGTGGCAAATGAGGGCATTGTCCCCCTGAGCAAAATTCTGTATCCCCAATTAAATTTTTCTTCTTTCTTTCAGGTATCATCTTGGGATGATACTTGAAACATCTGCTGGGAATGACAGAGAAAAATATAGAAAAGAAATATGGGAAGACGGTGTTCTGTATGACTGCAGCAGCACATCTAATTTTTGCTAAACATTGGAAATCATCTGCACTACCTAAAAATGAAGAATTGATATTTAAACTGTTAGAAATGGCCGCCATGGATAAACTTACAAATTTAATGAGACAGAAAATGATAGATTCTTATGCTAAGGACTGGTCTTCCATTATTGAATATTTGAGGAACAACTGGGGAGATTTAGCGGTAAATAGTTTTACAGGCTGAGGAGAAATCGGTTCTAGAACCTATTGTAAAATTAAACAGGAATGTGTAGAAAAATAAAATGTAATCGCTTTAGAAAGAGAGAAAGTATCTGATTATATTAGGCCAACATAGGTAAATTAATAACTAAATGAGATAATAAATATATATTAAATCAATTAAAGAGATAGATAATCTCTAACAAATAATAGGTAGAATTATAATCACAATGTAAAAAATAGATCCTTCATGATAGAAGTAAGGTAATATATAACTGAATTGTCATAAGAAAGTTTTTTTCTCTTCACCTTTTTTATTTTCTCCTCTTTTCTTTTCTTTCTTCCCCTCTCTTTAAATATTTTTGTATGCTTTTTTTCTTACTTTTATATGTAAAAAGTATTGTGTATAAGATTCTGCAAGCTGATGCCTTGATACAGAACAATATAAGGTATCAATATTTGTATTATATAAGTTATATAGATATCTATATTATACAGGGAGTCTTGTTCTGATAAAAATAGAAAAAAAAGAAAAAATTCAAACCTAAAACTCCTATATTTGATGTGCTTGCATTCCCTTGATACCTCTGGCTGTCCCTTTTCTTTAGACACACGACCTGTATCTTTTTAACTGAAGTTTTGACATACTGAAATTCTAGAAATTTGGGGACTGAAGTGAAATTTTGGAGAGGAGGAAGAATTCTGATGAGATTGCAGTGTTCTTGTAATGACTCTGCAAGACCACTGGGGCTTAGAAAGGTTAATTCAGAAGAAATGAAAAGAAATGAGGGCTTCCTGGGCCATTTCTACACTACCCTCTTATAGCGCAATTAATCCACTTTCGGCATCCAATGGAATCTTGGGGTTTGCAGTTTAGGGAGGGGCCAGGTGGCCCCTCCCTAAACTGCAAACCCCAGGATTCCATTGGATGTTGAAAGTGGAATAAATGTGCTATAAGTGGGTAGTGTGGACATGGCCTTAGATGAAAAAGGAGAAGAGGCCATGCGGTGTAAGCTTCCAGCTAACTACCCTACGTTAGAGGAAGGAAAGCAATCCCAGGAAAGAGTTATAAGGAAACCAGAGACTGTCTAGTCAGATGTGTTGGGTTTTCAGTTCTTTTGAAAAGAATCGGAGGGCTGGGGAAGATAGCTTAGAGCTGGAGAATAATCTTTCTTTTCTTTATGCCTGTTCCCCTGGCTTTGGTTCTTCCTCTTGCAACCAGAGGGCAGGTAGACAGCCAGGGTTCTAAGCTAGTCAAGTTGCTTGATATATCTTCTATCAATTCTTGCCATGCCATTTTCCTATTTTTTATTATTATTAGAGTGTTGCACTTATAACAAGCCTGCTTTGTTCCTTAAGGGAGAGTGGGAAGCTCTGGTCACGCATCTTCATGGCAAGGTCTACCAGGAACTTGTAAGAGACTTTTTCCCCCTTTCTCCCCAAAACATAAGGAAGTGGGGGAGAGTGTTGAACCTTTTACTTTCTCCAGAACCCAGGAAGGGAAAGGGAGGTTGAAAGAGAGTGCTGTCACCAAGGAAGGTTTGGTAGCAGCACTACTACTTCCGCTGTACTGGAGAGAGGTGGGCAAGTCTGGAAAAAGCCTAGTCATGCACAAGCCTCCCTCTGTTTTCACCACAGTCCTCATTTTGACCCACCCCATAGCTGTACGTCAAGGCTACTTTTCTTTTCCTTCATTTTTTGTCATTTTGGGCAATCCTTTGGAGGCTCCTAGAGGCAATATATTGGCCCTTGGACTCCAGGCATTTGCCCACCCTTTTTCACAATGAACGAAGACTTGAGTTGCAGTCTTTGCTCAGGTCTCAGCTGCAAAGCGACTGTAGTGTTATCACGGTTATGATATGTCTGGTGAGAGCACTAAATATCCTTTTGATATCAAATAATTTGGCCTTTGCTTGACCTTTCTCTGCCACCCTACTCCACGTGTTTGCAGAGGTCCTCCGGACAAGCATGTCTGGGGCGTGGCCGTGAATGGTTGTACATTCCAAACCTCATTCAGGCAGACAACTTAAGCCTCTCCATTGCTTTAGGGAAAAACCTTCCTGCAAACCGGCTTTGCTCAGCGCATATCCACACAAAGCCGCACGGCCAAGAGCCAATCCATTCCTTTATGTTGGGCCATCAACATACTGGCCGCGCTATTGTCATTAAGAGCTAAGCTCATCATGCAAAACCTGACCTTTTCCAACTCCTTTGTCCAGCTCCAAATTTCCTTTGTTCTCACCGAGCATAACACAGCCTGTAGGTAAACTCCACCCTATAAAAAGTCCCCACTTTTGGGACTTCCTTGGACTACTTTGGACTTCCGTCCCGCCTTGCTGCTGGTTGTCTAAGGAAACTCCCCTCAGCCAGCCACGCTGAGCTTTCTCTCCCGGAACCCCATCTTTCTCTCCAGGACTACGAGACCAGGTGTCGTATTACCCATCCCCAAAGCTCTCTATTCCTATTTCTAAGTTAGTTAGTATTTGTCGTGTCTTTCGTGTTGCTTGTTTTTAATAAAAGTAGTATTTGTTACTTTTAAAACTTTGTCTAGCCGCTCTCTGACCTGACGCTGTAGACATTTTGTTAAAGATCCTTGTTTAGCCAAGAGAGTGCTCCAGCTAAATTCCCCCAACTTGTGTTTTTATTTGGTAATTTGGGTGCCCCTCTGGGGAGCCCCAACATACAGGGTAACAGTAGGATAGCAAATGTATGCAGCTGTGAGGGATAAACTTTCCCCAAGCTCTTCTCGAGGCCAGCCGTGTGCCTGCCAGCTGTCTGGATCTGAATGCCTTTGTGACAGTGACGGCACCCAGGAGCCGTCATCCTTACTCTTCACAGACAGTATCAGCTCAGGTTGAATCGACATGATAGCTTTATGTCGAAATTAATTGACTCTGATTCATAGACAAAGGAAACAGACCGGTCCTTTGTTGAAGACGGTAACGGAGGCAAGCGCCCCTTTGCTGTGTTACACCTGACACGCTTGCTCTGCAAATGTGCTCATATTAGCCTGGACTTTGCCGCCTGTCATCACACGCCAGCATTAGCCCTTGGCATAACATTAACTATGAGACTGAGCTTTGTGCTTTGGACTAGAACTCCCTGGTGGCATTTGGTGGCTCTGAGGTCCCTGGGGGTGTGGAATTCACCCTCAGTACTTTGAAGGAGCCATCTGAGATGCCAGACCCGCTTTGGGAACAGGGATTAGTACCATGGAAAGCTCCTTTAAAGTTCAGCCTAAATCCAGGAGCAGACTCACTGCCCCCTGACACTGAGATCACTTGGAATCACCACCACTGCTTCTCTCCTTTCCTTCCCCTTCTCTTCTTCCTCCCACCTTCCCCTCCCCATCCTCCACTCATTCTTTCCCTTTCTCTTCCTCCTCTTCTTCTGGTCTCTGGAGCAGCAGAAAACAAGCTCTCTCCTTCCTCTACATGGCATCCCTTCAAATATTTAAACATGGCTATCATGTCCCCTCTTAACCTTCTCTCCTGCGGGCTAAACATCCCCAGCTCCCTAAGATGCTCCTCATAGGGCTTCATGGCTTCCAGATCCTTCACCATTTTGGTCGCCCTTCTCTGGACAGGTTCCAGCTTGTCGATATCCTTCTTGAATTGAGGTGCCCAGAACTGGACACAGGATTCCAAATGAGGCCTAACCAATGCAGAATTTGATTTGAACCCCAGTCTTCCAGAGTCCTAGTCTGGCTCTCAAACCACTATTCTTCGGGGGGGCTTTTGTGGGAAGGGTCATGGTATATGTTATGCTAGCAATTTGGGAGGTGATATTTTTACCTTTCTTTTTTAGAGGCACAAAAAAGGCTGCACGTAGCCTGTGGGCTACACATACTTGGTCTGCTCCCTTACTCAGTAATGAAAAACATCTAGTCTCAGCTAGATGAGCGCCAATGGGATTTACCTCTGTGTTGACTCCCGATTCAGCCATTGCTTCAATGGGTCCACCCTAGTTGGGGCTCACTAATAAGATGCAGTTCAGTATTTGTTTTTAAAATATGAAAGGAAGGTGAAGTTATTTTTTTGGACTACAGTTCCCAGAATTCTCCAGCCATCATCGGTACATAGGTAGCCCCATAAAATATACCAGTTCCTTCGGCTGAGAGACATGGCTGGGAAAGAGTCAGACGGGAGGGAGAAATAGGTGGAAAAGAGTTGGGAAAACTGTTTTAGTATAAAGATTAATAGATTTAATATTTGATATTTTACATTATGACAGATTGTTATTAAAACAGAATGAATTAGTTAGGAGGGTTAATTTATTTAGTTCAGTTTAGGGGAAGATGAATAGTGATATCTGATAAAGATTACTAGCCCTTTCTTGACTTCCTGGAGAAAATATATATATGACTTTACAAGCTTTGATTTTGATTATTAGCAATTATCCGTTATAGAAAAAAGGTTGATGATGTATAGTGATAGATGAGAGAGGTATAGACTGATTATATACTTCAATAAGCACTGAAGAGTCACTTTATTTTAATTTAGTTTATTGGTCTTTCCCTTCTTTGTCTTTGGTCTGTTTTTTTCTATTTTTTTTCTTGTTTTTTTTTCTTCTTCTTCTCTGTCATGTATCATTACTGTTTTATTTTATGTGTCTTGGAAAAATTTAAAGAAATTATTTTTAAAAAAAATACACCAGGTACCTCACTACCTCCTCCTGTCCCCCCCTCTGCAAACACCACATCTTTGACATCGGTCCCATAACAGGGAAAAGGTGGGATATTAAATAAGTAAGTACATCCATTCCGCCACATTTCTAAAGCCATTTCCGCACTATACTGTTATAGCGCTATGATTCCACTTTCAACATCCTATGGAATCCTGGGGTTTGCAGTTTCAGGAGAGCCGGCTGGCCCTCCCAAAACTGCAAATCCCAGGATTCCGTAGGATGTTGAAAGTGGAATCATAGCGCTATAACAGTCTAGTGCGGAAATGGCCTGGGTTTCATTTTCATGGATTTGATTATTTGCAATTCTCCAACCCCTACTGTCTTTCCAACCTCAGGTGCTTCTTTTCCAGGGGAACCTTCCCTCTTGGCTGCTCCAATCAGGCCATGCAGCCCTTTAAAACCCCAACCCTGGTTCTTCTCTACCAGCAGCTGCCTGACCAACTAAAGGAGGTTTGCAGCCCAATCTTTTGGCATCACAAACCCTCTCCTGGTGCCACCCCCTACCCCCAAGGAAGGAGAAGGGCAAGAGAGAAGAAGTATAGGACCACAATGCCAACCCACTCCTTTCCCTCTCATTTCCCTGACCTGGTTTAGACCCGGGGTGCCCAATCCCCTCACTGTGCCTTGGCCCCCTTCCTACATACACAACACATTTTGATACTTGTCATTTTCTCACTTTTGCAGGGATCCTGCACCCTAACCAGTGGCGTACCAAGGCAAGAGTGGGAGGGTAGTGTGCCCCAGGCGGCACATTTTGGGGGTGGTGCTGGGCCACCCTCCACATGCTGACAGTTGCTCAGCAGCTAGATGGGCACTGGAGTCTCCTGGAGAGGTCTGCTGGAGGAGGTATGCCACCCCAGGAAAGAGGGATGTCCATTCCCCCTCCCCTTCCTCTCTCCCTCCCATTCTGGAGTCAAACCTGTTTCCAGCCAAAGCAGCAACACCAATGTCAGCTGACCTCCAGGTTGGACAGAGAAGAAGGGAGAGAGAAAAGGAGGACCCCAAGGAGGTGGAGAAAGGCATCCACCTTTCCTCCCACCCCACCTGAGGCTGGGAACGAGCCCAGCCCAGCCGAGCCTCTGAGCAGAGGGGGGGGGTTGTTGCAGCAGAAATGCTGATGTTCCTCTGAGTGCATGCAGAGTGCCCCTTCTGAGTGCATGTGCCCAAAGCCCAATCACCCAATGCCAATCAAGTGGCTTTTATTTGGTATTTTGGATAGGTCCTCCCTCCCTTGAGAGGGGCAGCAAACTCAGGGACTGGTCCCAGGCGGCAAAAGCTCTAACTACACTGCTGGCCCTAACCCTAGCAGATGCAGATGATCTGAATAACATTTATTTACAGTTGACCATCCGCATCTGCTAGGGTTAGGGCCAGCAGTGTAGTTAGAGCTTTTGCCGCCTGGGGCTGCAAACCTTCCCATTTCTGCTAGCTGTAAACCTGTTTTCTTCTAGCTTCCCAGAGTGTGAGTGGAGCACGTGACAAATTTCTGCACTTAGTAGCCACTAGAATCATGCAGCCTTACAGATGTTGTTGGATTACAACTCCTATCGTTTCTCATTACTGGCTATGCTGTCTGGGACTGGTGGGAGTTATAGGCCAGGGGCCTTTAGAGCAGTGGTTCTCAACCTGTGGGTCGGGACCCCTTTGGGGGTCGAACGACCCTTTCACAGGGTCGCCTAAGACCATCGGAAGATATGTATTTCCGATGGTCTTAGGCTCCATTTCCTCCTCGGTGGTGATGCGCAAGCTCGAGCCACGCGTTCGCGTCCTTCTGCCCCCTTTAGCAGGCCAGGGTCGACACTCTGGAAACTTTTCCCATACTGTCTCCCCCAGCAGAAACAAGAGCGAAGCAGAAGCAGAGCCCGGGGGGGAGGGTTCTCAGAGTTTTTTTTCCCCAGGAGAGATGTGCGGCTCCTCTTTCCCTCCCTGCCCATCCCCTCCCCATTCCTGGTCAGCGAGGCAGCCTTTGCCCGGGGGGGGAGGCATTGTAAATAATAAATAAATAATTTTATGGTTGGGGGGTCACCACAACATGAAGAACTGTATTAAAGGGTCACTGCATTAGGAAGGTTGAGAACCACTGCTTTAGAGGAAGGGGGGAATCATGCAGTTGTGCAGATGGTGTCAGACTGCAAGGCCCAGCAGCCCCAGCCAGCAAGAACCAATGGAGAAGAACGCTTGGAGCTAGAGCCC
>CAOLHI010006156.1:0-40754 GCA_948474755.1 Ctenosaura bakeri
CTAAACCCCCTAAAAGGTAACCCTAACCTTTACCCTAGCCCTGACACTGGCCCTAACCCTAACCCTAACCGTAACCCTAACCCTAGCCCTTACCCTAGCCCTAACACTGGCCCTAATCCTAACGCTTGCCCTAACCCTAGCCCTAAACCTAAGGCTACACAAGCCCTAGCCCTAGCCCTAACCTTACCACTAATCCTAGCCTTAGCCCAAACGCTAGACCCTCACCGTAGCCCTACCCCTAACATTAGTCTTAACCCTAAACCTAACCCTAACCGTAGCCTTATACCTAGCTCTAACACTAGCCCTATTTCTAACCCTAGCCCTAAAACTAACCGTAATCCTAAACCTAACCCTAACCCGAATCCAAACCCTATCCCTGATCCTAGCCCTAAAGCTAAGCCTAGCCCTAATCTTAGAGCTAACCCTAACCCTAGCCCTAACAGTAGTCTTAACCCTACCCCTGACCCTAACTCTAGCCATGAATCCAGCCCTAGTCATAACACTAAACCGAAACCTAACCTTAACCCTAACAGTAGTCCTAACCCTAACCCTGAACCTAATCATAGTCCTAACCCTAGCTCGAACCATAAGCCAAGCCCTAACCCTAACGCTAATCCTAACCCTAACCCTAACCCTAGCTCTAATAGTAGTCTTGACCCTAATCCTGACCCTAACTCTAGCCATAAATCCAGCCCTAGTCATAACACTAAACCTAAACATAACCTTACCCCAAACAGTAGTCCTAACCCTAACCCTGAACCTAATCATAGTCCTAACCCTAGCTCGAACCATAACCGTAGCCCTAACCCTAACCCTAGCCCTAGCCCTTGCCCAAAGGGCTTTTTGCCCAAAGGGCCTTTTCCTCCTTCCACTGTTTTCCTCGTAACTCTTTTCTTCCGGAATTCACCCCCAGCAACTTCCTCCTCCATCTTCTCCTCCTCACTGCTGTTTTCCACAGAGCTCTCGCTGCTAGCAAGCAGAGAAGAAATGTCAGAGCACTCCATGCCACTCTCCCTTCGCTCTTGGAAGGAGGACCCCTCCAGTCTCTCCACTCCCTCACTTCCAGATTCATTTGTTAGTTTTATTGGGTTAAAGGGTACAGTCCCTGCAAGCTGCCCAGCACAAGCCTCCTTCTCTGTCTCTTTTGGCTTGCGAGGCTGTGCGTGCTTTCTTTCGAAAAGGCTCACGGGACACAGTTCTTCATCTGAACAATTCCCTGGTTTGAGTGGGGAGCGAACTCTACTTGTATTCAAAGCCTCTTCGACTAGACACTTTCTACTGCGAATCTTTGGCTCCCTGTCTCTTCTAGTCTTTATATTTTCTTTGCTTTTCTCCTCTTTGTTTTTCAAAACAAATTGGTCTAATAAAATTCCTTTACTCTCTTTATAAACCTGCAGGTCTTTCCTAACTTCTTCATTCTGCTCATTGATGCTAGTTACAGTATTTACAAGGGATTCATACTCCTCTTGCTTTCTTTCCCCCACTGACTTCCTCAACAGGCTCCTACCATAATCATTTAACTCCTGGAGGGCCTCTCTCATGGAATCCACCCCCAAGTATGCTCTGTTTTGCATTTCTCTCAAATAAAAGTCCCTCTGCAAAAATTCTGTGGCTTCCTCTGGTTCTGTGAAAAAAGTTTCTCATTCAAACTCTTTGGTAGATTCCTCCAACAGTCCTAAATACTTTCCCAGTTTTCTGTATTCAAACAATATGTTTCTTTAGATTGATCAAAGAAAAAGAAATCCTGTAAAAAGTTTTCAGCAGTAGCCAAACCCAGGGTTTTTCCTCCCACCCTCCTCTGGGCCAGTTTCCATGGTTACAGCAGGCTTTAGCAGTCCAGAGTTTACTTTCAGTTTTGCTGGCTGAGTGTGTTTGTTTCCTAAATGGCTGTCTGACTCTTTTTGCAGCAAAAAGGCTGTTCGTTGGAAACCCTGAATGTCTTCTTTTTCCTGAATATCTTTCTGGAGCCCAGAATCCACTTTTAATTCTCCTTGCAGTAAGTTTGTGCTGCCCTGTGATAATGGGGCTTCCCATTATCTAGACTTAGCTAAAGGGGGACATTTCCCTCTTCAGGTAAACCAAGGGTTAATAAGGTGTTGGGGATTAGATTACATCATAGGCCATGTGGTCAGCATCATAGGTCATGTGGTCAGCATCATAGGTCATGTGAGTCAGCATCACAGGTCATAGGGTGAGACTGACCAATCAAAAGGAAAGAAGTGAGCATCTTCAGGATGCTTCCAGATGCTTCCAAGGAGAACTTATAAAACGTCTTGAAGGCCACGTGGCCGAGAGATAACAAAGGGATAACAACCAAGGAACCTCCTGGAGGGGTTTTTGTGCCAGTAGCAGGCTGGAGGCCATCGGCCTCGCCTCCTGGCCCTTCCTTTAGAACATCTAAGTCTAGGAACAACTGTGAGTAATTAGACTAAAGTTAACTAGTCGCGTTAGGGTCTTTTCTGTTATTTTGGAGGCTGGCTGATCTAAAGAATGTATCTGTGCTTTCATATCTGTTCTTTTTGTAACTAAGCGTGCCTGGGGAAGGGAAGCTCCCATGTGTGGTAATTTGCCTTGTTTATTTACCTACCTTTAATAAATAATTTCTGTAAAAGACCCTGTTTCTCTCCTTCCCACGCCAAGACTAGGTAGACTGGGGGGAAAAGGAAGATCCTTAAGCTTAGGGATGTACGACGTTGACAGGGTCCCGCTGTACTTTCCAAGTGTCCAGATAATTCATAATTCAGCGGGTGGTGGCAGCGAAGATGAATTAATAGCTAAAATTCATAAAAGGCTGGAAAATACGTCCCCAGCAGCACATGGGGTCTCTTTTCCCCAGCCTCACATGCCCTTACAAGCAGCTTCTATTTCTGCCATGGCTGCCACGCCCTGTTCTTTCAGAGCTGACTGAAACAATTCCTCCCTCCTTTCTTCTTTGCAGCTTTTTCCTTGTAAAACCTCCTTCCCTGGAGTTTCTAATATTTCCTTGGCACTACAAGAAGCCAGTCTAGCCCAAATCCCTTCTCCGTTTCAGAATCCACAGTACTCACAGTTTGTTTGTTGTTCCTTGCCAGTTTCAAACACTCTTCAGTCTCTTTCTGTTTTCCTTTCCTGGGAAGCCCATTTCTTGCCGTAAAGTCTCTGCAAGTTTTCCAGGGGGCTGAGTTTGATTTTCCCCCAAACCCCTCAAAATTCTTCTTTTGAGGTTCCATTCTGATTCCCCGGATGCCTGAAGGGCTCCATTCCCTTACCCCAATTAGTGAGGTGGCAGCATTTTCACTGGGTTCTTTCCTTTCCTGGGAAGACAAAGTCTCTAGAAGTTTTCCTGGGGGCTGAGTTTGATCTGCCTCAAACCCCTCAAAATTCTTCTTTTGAGGTTCCATTCTTGACTCCCCGATGCCTGAAGGGTTCCACTGTCTATCCCAATTAGTGAGGTTGCAGGATTTTCACTGGATTCAGCAGAATCCACTCTTTTGCTCAAAGGTATTGAGGAGCTGTAAAAAGCACAACCTCCTCCTTTGTGAAACAGAGCTAGGGTTAGGGTTTGGGTTAGGGCTAGAATTAGGGCTAGGGCTAGGGTTAGGGTATGGGTTAGGGCTAGGGTTAGTTTTAGGGTTAGGGCTAGGGCTAGGGTTAGTGCTAGGGTTAGGGTTAGTGCTAGGGCTTAGGGCTAGGGGTAGGGGTAGTGGTAGAGTTAGGGCTGAGAGTTAGGGTGATGACTAGGGTAAGGCTAGATCTTAGGTCTTAGGGCTAGGATTAGGGCTAGGGTCAGTGGTAGTGTTAAGTTTGGAGTTAGGGGTTACGGTTATGGCTAGGGTTAAGACTAGGCTTAGTGCTGTGGTTAGGTCTAGGGTGAGGGCCAGGGTTAGGTTTAGAGTTATGTCTAGGGTCACTAGGGTAAGACTTAGGGTTAGGGTTAGTTCTAGGGTTAGGGCTAGGGCTAGGGCTAGGGTTAGGGCTAGGGCTAATGTTATTTCTCAGGTTGGGGCTAGGGTTCGGGCTTTGGTTAGGGCTATGCTTATGACAAGTTTTAGGGCTTGGGCTAGAAGTAGGCATTGTGTTAGGGCAAAAGATGAAGGCCAAGTTGAGGGCTCAGGCTGAGGTTAGAGCTAGGGTTAGGGTTAGGGTTATGGTTAGCGTTATGGTTCCGGCTAGGGTTATGGCTCGGATTAGAGTTAGGGTTAGGACTAGAGCTAGGGTTAGGGTTAGGGCTAGGATTTTGGGTTCGGGCTAGGTCTGCGCCTATGTCTAGGGCTACAGTTAGGGCTAGAGTTAGTGCTAGGGTTACAGCTATGGTTCAGTTAGGGCTAGGGTTAGGACTAGGGTTAATGTTAGAGTTAGGGTTAGTGTTCAGGCTAGGGTTAGGGTTAGGGCTAGGGCTGAGGTTAGGGACAGGGCTGCAGTTAGGACTTAGGATAGGGTTAGGTTTCATTCAGGTTAGGGTTAGGGATAGAGTTAGAGCTAGGATTAGTTCTAGGGATAGGTTTAGTGCTAGGCTTAGGGTTTGGGTTAGGGCTAGTGTTAAGTATAGGGCTAGAGTTAGTATTAGGGCTAGGGTTATGGCTAGTGTTGGTGTTAAGATTAGGGTTAGGGTTAAGGTTTGGGTTAGGGTTAGAGTTAGGGTTAGGGCTAGGGTTAGGGTTCGGCTAGGGATAGGGGTTGGGTTAGGTTTAGCATTAGGTTAGACTTGGGCTAGGGTTAGGGCTAAGTTTGGAGTTAGGGTTAGTGCTTGGGCTATGTTTAGTCCTTGTGTGGAGTTAGTGCTAGGGCTGGTGTTATGGCTTATGGCTAGGGTTATGGCTAGGGATAGGATAGGTTTAGCTCTTGGGTTAGGGCTAGCGCTAGGGTTAGGATTAGGGTTAGGACTAGGGTCGAGTTTAGTTCTAGGGCTTAGGTTAGTGCTAGGACTTTGGTTATGGCTTTTGGATTGGGTTTGGGCTAAGGTTAGAGTTAGGGCTAAAGTTAGTGCTAGTGTGAGTTTTAGTTTTCGGTTTTGGGTACTGTTAGGGCTAGGCTGGGTTAGGGATGGCGTTAGGGCTAGGGTTAGGATTAGCATTACGAGTTTTAGGTTCGTTAGGTTGAGACTTGGGCTAGCGTTAGGGCCAGGTTAAAGTTAGGGTTAGGTTTAGGATAGGTTTATGCCTAGAGTTAGGCTTAGGGTTAAGGCTAGGGTTGGAGCTAGGGTTAGGTCAGAGGGAAGGGCTAGGTTTAAGGTCACGGTTTGACTCAGGATTAGAGTTAGGGTTAGGGCTAGGGTTAGGGCTAGGGTAGGGCCAGGTTTAGGGTCACGGTTTAGGAATAGAGCTAGGGTTAGGGTTAGTGATAGGGTTAGGGGTAGTTTTAGGGCTAGGGTTAAGTTTAGAGTTAGAGTTAGGTTTAGCTGTAGGGTTAGGGCTAGAGTTATGGTTTGGGTTAGGGTTAAAGCTAGGGTCAGGGCTAGGGTTAGGGCTAGATTTAGGGCTAGAGTTAGGCTTAGAGCTAAGATTAGGACTAGGGCTGGGGTTAGTGTCAGGGTTCGGTTTAGAGTTAAAGTTAGTTCTAGGTTTAGGGCTAGGGTTACGGTTAGTTCTAGGGTTAAGGTTTGGGTTTGGGTTAGCTCTTTGGCTCGGGCTAGGGTTTCAACTTTTAGTGATAGTGTTAGGGTTGGGGTTAAGGTTAGGGTTGGCTCTAGGGTTAGGGCTAGGGTTAGGGCTAGGGTTAGGTTTAGGGCTAGGGTAAGGGCATGTGTTAGGCCTAGGGATAGCGTTACAGCTTGGGTTAGGGGTTGGGTAATAGTTAGGGTTAGCTCTATGGTTAGGGTTTGGGTTTGGGTTAGGGTTAGGGATAGGGTTAGGGTTAACTAGGGCTAGGCTTAGGGTTAGGGCTAGGGTTAAAGTTTGGGCAAGGTTTAGGTTTAGTGTTGGTGTCAGGGTTAGGGTTAGTGTTAGGGTTAGGGTTAGAGCTAGGGTTAGTGTTCGGGCTAGGGTTAGGGCTCAGGTTACGGACAGGGCTGCAGTTAGGACTAGGGATAGGGTTAGGGCTTGGTTTAGGACTTGTGTTTCAGTAATGGTTAGGGTTAGGTATAGGGTTAGGGTTAGAGCTGGGATTTGTTCTAGGGATAGGTGAAGTGCTAGAGTTAGGGTTCGGGTTAGGGCTACTGTTAAGTGTAGGACTAGGGTTAGTGTTAGGGCTAGGGTTAGAGACCATGATTAGGTTTAGAGTTAGGGTTAGGAGTAGGGCTAGGGTTAGGGTTAGGGCTAGGTGTAGGGCTAGGGTTAGGGTTAGATTTAGGGCTAGAGTTAGGGTTAGGTTGACTGGCGGTTTGGAGTTAGTGTTAGGATTTTGGTTAGACTTAGGGTTAGCTCTAGTTTTAGTGCTAGGGTTACAGTTAGGGCTAGTGTTAGGGTGAGGCTTTTTGTTAGCCCTAGGGCTAGGGCTAGGTTTATGCTTAGTGTTAGTGTTAGGGTTAGGCTTAAGGTTAAGGTTTAGGTTCCTTTCTAGGGTTAGGGCTAGCGTTAGGGTTAGGGCTATTTTTAGTGCTAGTGTTGGATTTAGTGCTAGGGCTTGGCTTAGGGCTCGGCTAGGGTTAGGGATCCATTCCTTGGGCTAAGGTTAGGATTAGCTTCAGGATTACAGTTAGGGTTAGGGCTATGGTTAGTCTAGGGCTAGGTTTAGAGCCAGGTATAGGGCTAGGGTTAGGCTTAGGGTTAGGACTAGGGTTAGGAATAGGTCTAGGGTCAGGGCTAGTGTTAGGGCTAGGGCTAGGGGTAGGGTTAGGGATAGGGGCAGGGTAGTGTAAGGGCTAGGGTTGGGGCTAGGGTTATTGCTAGGGTTAGTTAGGGGTTGCACTTAGGGGTAGGAATAGGGTTAGGGTTAGAGTTTGGGCTCATTGTGGGTAAGGTCGAGGCCTAGGTTTATGCCTTTGATTAGGTTTAGGTTAGGGTTGAGACTATTTATAGGGTTAGGGATAGGGATAGGGTTAGGTTTAGGGCTAGATTTAGGGTTAAGGTTAGGTTAGCATTAGGGTTATGGCAAGGGTTAGGGTTAGGGCTAGGTTTGGGTTAGGGTTGCCGTTAGGGTTAGGGTTTGGCTAGGATTAGTTCTAGGGATAGATTTAGTGCTAGTGTAAAGTTTCAGGGTTAGGGTTAGTGTTAAATGTAGGACTAGGGTTAGTGTTAGAGTTTGGATTACGGTTAGAGTTCGTATTCAGGATAGGGTTAAGGATCAGGTTCGGGGTTTGGGTAAGGCTTTTTGGGATAGCGTTAGGATTCGGGTTAGGTTTACGCTTAGGGTTAGGGCTAGGTTTATTGCTAGGGTTAGGATTAGACTAGGTTTAGAGCTATGTAAAGGATTAGGTTTAGGGTTAGGGTTATGACTAGGGCTAGGGTTAGCGCTATTTTTCGGGTTAGGATTAGTTTTAGGTCTACTGTTAGGAGTAGGGGTAGGTGTCGGTATAGGGCTAGGGTTAGTTAAGAGTTAGTGTTAGGACTAGGGCTAGGGTTAAGGCTAGGGCTAGGGTCAGGGTTAGGGCTAGGGCTAATGTTTGGGTTAGGGTCAGGGTTACGGTTAGGGCAGTTTATCGCTAGGGTTAGGGTTAGGGTTAGCGCTAAGGTTAGGTTTCGGGTTAGGGTTGACTGGTACCTTGCTAGGGTTAGGGGTAGGGGTGCAAGGGTTTCGAGCTATGTAAAGGGTTAGGGTTAGGTTTAGGGTTAGGCTTAGGACTAGGGATAGGGTTAGGGCTAGGGTTAGGGTTAGTCTTAGTCCTAGGTTTAGGGCTAGCGTGTGGGTTAGTGTTAGGTTTTGGCTGTTGTTAGGGCGAGCGTTAGGGTTAGGGATAGCCTTAGGGCTGAGGTTAGGGTTGAGTTCCGGTTTCAGTCCAGTTAACGTTAAAACTTGAGCTAGCGTAGGGCTAGGTTTAAAGTTTGGTTTAGGGATAGGGTTAGGTTTATGTCTAGAGTTAGGTTTTCGGCTAAGTCTAGTGTTGGGGCTAGGGTTATGTCTAGGGTAGGACTAGGTTTAGGGTCATGGTTAGGATTAGGATTAGGGCTGGGGTTAAGGCTATGGTTAGGGTTAGGGCTAGGTTTAATTTTAGGCTTAGGGTTAGGGATAGGTTCCCGGTTAGTTTATGTTTACGGTTAGGGTTTCTGTTATGGCTAGGGCTCAACCTTAGGATTAGGGTTAGGGTTAGTGCTGTTGTTACGGATAGGGTTTAGACCTAGGGTTAGGGCTAGGGTAAGGGCTAGGGTTGGGGTTAGGGTTATTGCTAGGGTTAATGCTAGGGTTGCTCTTAAGGGTAGGACTAGGGTGAGCTCTGATTAGGTCTACAGTGAGAACTAGGTTTACACCTTTGATTAGGTTTAGGTTAGAGTTAGGGTTAGGGTTAGTGTTACGGTTAGGGCTAAGGTTAGGGCTAAGGTTAGTTCTAGGGTTGTGGTTAGGTTTAGGGTTACTTTTACGGTTAGGCTAGGATTAGGGTTAGTTCTAGGGTTGGGGCTAGGGCTAGGCATAACTGTAGGGTTAGTTTTAGGGTAGGGTTGTGGCTAGGGGTTGTGGTTAGTGTTAGGGTTAGGGCTAGGGTTGGTTCTAGGGTTAGGGTTAGGGTTAGCGTTAGGTCTAGGTTTAGGGCTAGGGTTAGGGTTAGCGCTAGGGTTTAAGTTCGGATGAGGTTAGGGTTAGGGTTTGGATTGTGGTTACGGTAATGTTTCTGTTAAGGTCTAGGGCTTGGGCTAAGGCTAGAGTTAGGATGGGGGTTAGGTTCAGGCTTAGGTTCAGGCTTAGCTCTCTGGTTAGGGCTAGAGTTAGAGTCAAGGTTAGGGCTAGGGCTAGGGTTTTCGTTAGGGTAGGTGCTAGGGTTAGAGTTAGTGCTAGGGTTAGTGTTAGGGTTAGGGCTAGGGTTAAGGTTAGGGCTAGGGTTAGGGTTAGGGCTAGGGTAAGGGCTAGGGTAAGGGTTAAGGCTAGGGCTAGGGCTAGGTTTAGGGCTTAGTTTAGGGCTAGGGGTGGGTTAGGGTTAGGGCTACGGTTAGGGTTAGGGTTAAGGTTAGGGCTAGGGTTAGGGTTAAGGCTAGAGTTAGGGTTAGGGCTAGGTTCAGGGTTAGGGTTAGGGCTAGGGTTAGGGCTAGGGCTCAGTTTAGGTTACGACTAGGGTTACGATAGCGTTAGGGCTAGTGTGAAGGCTAAGGTTAGCTTTAGGTCCAGACTTAGGTTTAGGGTTAGGGTTATCATTAGGGCTGAGGTTCGGAGAAATGCTAGGGCTTAGGGCTAGGGCTAGTGGTATTTCTAGGATTAGGGCTAAAGTTTGGGTTAGGATTAAGGCTAGGGCTGGGGTTCGGGATCGGGCTAGGGCTTGAGATTAGGCTTAATGCTAGGGATAGGGTTAGGCTCAGAGTTACAGTTAGTGCTAGGGTTAGTGCTAAGGCTTGCGCTTAGGGCTAGGATTAGGACTAGGCTTAGTGCTTGGGTTAGGGTTATGGTTATGGTTAGGACTAGAGCTAGAGCAAGAGCAAGGGTTAGGGGTAGAGTTAGGGTTAGGGCAAGGTTTCGGGTTAGGGCTAGGGCTGGGGTTAGGGCTAGGGCTAGAGTTAGGGCTAGAGTTAGTGCTAGGGTTACAGCTACGGTTAGGATTAGGGGTAGGTTTAGGATTAGGGTTAGTGTTAGAGTTAGGTTTAGTGTTTAAGCTAGGGTTAGGATTAGACTTAGGGTTAGGGTAAGGGCTCGGGTTAGGGACAGGGCTGCAGTTAGGGCTCAGGGTTGGGTTAGGTTTCGTTCAGGTTAGGGTTAGGGTTAGGGATAGGGTTAGGGCTGTGGTTGGGACTAGGGTTAGGGCAAGGGTTAGGGTTAGGGCTAGGGTTAGGCTAGGGTTAGGGTTAGAGCTAGTGTTAGGGTTAGGGTTAGAGTCACGATTAGAATTAGGGTTCGGGTTAGGGTTAGGAGTAGGGTTAGGGTTAGAGTCAGGGCTAGGTTTAGGGCCTAGGTTGGGGCTAGGGTTAGGGCTAGCACTAGGGTTAGGACTAGCTCTAGAGTTAGGACTAGCTCTAGGGTTAGGGCTAGGGTTAAGTTTAGGGTTAGGGCTAGGGCTAGGGTTAGGCCTAGGGTTAGGCCTAGGGTTAGGGTTAGGGCTAGGTTTAGGGTTAGGATTAGTTTTATGGCTACTGTAAGGGGTAAGGGTAGGTGTCGGTATAGGGCTAGGGTTATTGTTTTGGCTATGATTATGGTTAGGTTTAGGGCTAGGGTTAGGGTTAGGGTTCGAGTTAGGGTTACGGTTATGGCTAGGGTTACGGTTAGGATTAGTGCTAGGGCTAGGGCTAATGTTATTTCTCAGTTTGGGCCTATGGTAAGGGCTTTGGTTAGGGTTAGGGCTAGGGTTACGGTTAGGGATAGGGTTATTGTTAGGGCTAGGGTTATGGCTAGGGTTAGGGTTAGTGTCAAGGTTAGGGCTAGGGTTAAGGCTAGGTTTAGGGCTAGGGTTGGGGTTTGGGCTAGGGTTAGGGTTAGGTTTACGGCTAGGGTTAGGGCTAGGGTTAGGTTTAGCTTTAGGGCTAGGTTTAGGGCTAGGGTTAGGGTTAGGGCTAGGTTTACGTCTAGAGTTAGGGGTTGGGTTTGGCCTAGGGTTAGGGCTAGGGTTAGGGGTAGGGTTATGGGTAGGGTTAGGCCTAGGGCTGTATTTAGGGCTAGGGTTAGGTTTAGGGCTAGGGCTAGGGTTACGGCTAGGGTTACGGTTTCTTTTACGTCTAGGGTTAGGGCTTGTGTTAGGGCTAGGGTTAGAGTTAGTGCTAGGGTTAGGGCTCGGGTTATGTCTAGGCAAGGTTTACATTTAGCGCTAGGGTTAGGGCTAGGTTTAGGGCAAACAATAGGGCTAGGGTTAGGGCTAGGGTTAGGACAAGGGCTAGGGTTAGGGCTAGGGTTGGGACTAGGGTTAGGGCTAGGGTTTGGGTTACGCGTAGGGCTAGGGTTACGGTTAGGGTTATGGCTAGGGTTAGGGCTAGTGCTAGGGTTAGGGCGAGGGTTAAGTTTAGAGTTAGGGTTAGGTCTAGGCTTGGTTTTAGAGTTAGGGTTAGGGTCAGGTTAGGGTTACGGTTAGTGCTTTTGTTAGTGCTAGAGTTGGGGTTAGTGTTAGGGCTAAGTGCAAGGGCTATGGTTGTGGTTAGGGTTAGGGTTAGTTTTATAGTAAGGGAAGGATTAGGTTTAGCACTAGGGTTCGGGCAAGGGTTAGGTTTTAGGGCCAGTTTTCGGGGTAGGGTAAGGGCTTGGGTAAGGGCTAGGGTTACGGTTTCGGTTAGGGTAGGTGCTAGGGTTATGTTTAGTTCTAGGGTTATGGTTAGGGTTAGGGCTAGGGTTAGGGCCAGGGTTAGGGTTAGTGCTAGGGCTAGGGGTAGGGTTAGGGTTAGGGTTAGTGCTAGGGTTAGGGTTAACTCCAGGGTTATGGTTATGGTTAGGGTTAGCTTTACGGCTAGCACTAAGGTTAGGGCTAGGGTTAGACCTAGGGTTAGGGCTAGGCTTAGGGTTAAGGCTAGGGTTATGGTTACAGTTAGGATTATTGTTACGGTTAGGGGTAGGGTTAGGGCTCGGGTTAGTGTTAGGGTTAGGGCTAGAGCTAGGATTAGGGCTAGTGCTAGGGCTAGGGCTAGGGCTAGGGCTAGCGTTAGGGCTAGGTTTAGGACTAGGGTTATGGCTTGGGTTATGGCTAGGGTTAGGTCTAGGGTTAGGGTTAGAGTGAGGGTTAGTTCTAGGGTTATGGCTAGGATAAGGGCAAGGGTTAGGGCTAGGACTAGGGCTAGGGTTAGGTCTTGGGTTATGGCTAGGGTTAGGGTTAGAGTTAGGTTTAGGGCTAGGGTTAGGGCTAGGGCTAGGGTTAGAGTGAAGGCTAGGGTTATGGGTATGGTTAGGGTTAGGGTTATGGTTAGGGCTAGGGTCAGCGCTAGGGTTAGGCCTAGAGTTAGGGCTAGGGTTAGGGTTAAGGCTAGGGTTATGGTTACAGTTAGGGTTAGGGTTATGGTTAGGGCTAGGGTTAGGGCTAGGATTGGTGTTAGGGTTAGGTCTAGGGCTACGATTAGGGTTAGGGTTAGGTCTTGGGTTATGTCTAGGGTTAGGGCTAGGATTAGGGCTAGGGCTAGGTTTGGGATTAGGGTTGGGGCTAGGGCTAGTGTTTGGACTAGGGTTAGGGCTAGGGTTAGGTCTAGTGCTAGCGGTAGTTCTAGGGTTAGGGTTAGGGTTAGGGCAAGGGTTTGGGTTAGGGCTAGGGTTAGGGTTTAGGCTCGGGTTAGGTTTAGGGTTAGGGTTGCCTTAAGGGTTAGGGTTTGAGCTAGGATTAGTTCTAGGGATAGATTAAATGCTAGGGTAAAGTTTCGAGTTAGGGCTAGTGTTAAATGTAGGGCTAGGGTTAGTGTTAGAGTTTGGATTACGGATAGTGTTCGTATTCAGGATAGGGTTAAGGATAAGATTCGGGTTTGGGTAAGGGTTAGGAATAGCGTTAGGATTTGGGTTAGGTTTACGGTTAGGGTTAGGGCTAGGTTTATTGCTAGGGTTAGGATTAGGACTAGGTTTAGAGCTATGTAAAGGATTAGGGTTAGGGTTAGGGTTAGGGCTAGGGTTAGGGCTAGGTTTAGGGTTAGGATTAATTTTAGGTCTAGGCTTGGTTTTAGTGTTCGGGTTAGGGTCAGGTTTAGGGTTATGGTTAGTGCTATTGTTAGTGCTAGGGTTGGGGTTAGTGTTAGGGCTAAGTGCAAGGGCTATGGTTGTGGTTAGGGTTAGGGTGAGTTTTACAGTAAGGGAAGGATTAGGTTTAGTGCTAGGGTTCGGGCAAGAGTTAGGTTTAGGGCCAGTTTTCGGGGTAGGGTAAGGGCTTGGGTAAGGGCTAGGGTTACGGTTTCGGTTAGGGTAGGTGCTAGGGTTCTGTTTAGTGCTAGGGTTATGGTTAGGGTTAGGGCTAGGGTTAGGGCCAGG
Source organism: Ctenosaura bakeri (assembly GCA_948474755.1). Lineage (NCBI taxonomy): Eukaryota > Metazoa > Chordata > Lepidosauria > Squamata > Iguanidae > Ctenosaura > Ctenosaura bakeri. The sequence continues at coordinate 12,916 of CAOLHI010006156.1, forward strand.
GTTACGGTTAGGGCTAGGGCTAGGGTTAGGGTTAGGGTTAGGGCTAGGGCTAGGATTAGGGCTAGGGTTAGGGTTAGGGTTAGGGCTAGGTTTAGGGCTAGGGTTAGGTCTAGTGTTAGGGCTAGGGTTAGGTCTCAGCTAGGGTTAGGGTTAGTGCTAGGGTTAGGGCTAGGTTTAGTGGTAGGGTTAGGGCTAGATTTAACACTAGGGTTAAGGCTAGGGCTAGGGTTAGGGCTTGGGTTGGGACTAGGGTTAGGACTAGTGTGAGGGCTAGGGTTGGGGCTAGGGTTAAGGCTAGGGTTAGTGTTAGGGCTAGAGTTAGGTTTACATTTATGGTTAGGGTTAAGTTTAGGGATAGTGTTAGGGCTAGGCTTAGAGATAGGTTTAGGGCTAGGTCAAGGGCTAGGGCTAGGGTTGGGACTAGGTTTAGGGGTAGGGATAGGGTTAGGGATAGGGTTAGGGCTAGGGTTAGGTTTAGGGCTAGGGTTTTGGTTAGGTTTAAGTAATTTTTTTTTCTTTAGGTTTAAGTAATTTTATTAAAATTTTAACATCCTACAAACACATTTGCTTATTACAAATTCAAATTAAAAATGGAATAACAAATTAACATTATTAAAACAACATTTCAAAATATTACAAATTTTACAAAATATTACACTTCTTCAAAGAAAGTACAAAAAGTTATTAATATGACTATCACTTATAAGTGCATAACCTACACCTCAAGTTATGCCAGGTGTTGTTTCTGCCAGCCATGGCCAGAACTCCTTCCATCTCTTTGAAGACATCCTGCCTCTTTCTGTTTCACTTAGAGTTTTTATTTTATTCACTACAAACCGAACAGCAACGTTAACATCCGCTTGTGTCTGTGTAACTAACTCTTTTTTCCTCTGGAAAACCAAAGCCAGCAAAACATATAAGTTAACCAGTCTTACGGTTGACCAGGGAACAACCCAGAACAAATTAACAAGCCTCCCGTTATGTCCTCTCTTCCTTTCCCCCCCCGGTATCGATGTGGTCCTCTGACTCTGGTTTCCGGCTCCAATCCAGACGCCACCACCTCCCAAGGCTGTCGCGTCAAGTCTGGCCAGTCAAGGGCGGCAGCTATCTTCTTCCAAGTTTCCTTGGCTGACGGGCAGTCCTTTATAAAGTGCTCCGTAGGATGAGGATTGAGTTAAATCAGAAAATTTCATTGCAAGAGATGAAGATGGTAATTAAAAATTTAAAATTAGGGAAAGCCCCAGGGACGGATGGATATACGGCAATATTCTATAAAACTTTTGAAGAAGAATTGGCGGGCCCCTTTTTGGAACTTGTTAATCAGGATAATATGGATATTCCTCCTTCATGGAAGGAAGCAAATATAGTTTTAATTCCGAATGAGGGAAAAGATAAATTGGATATGAACAATTACAGACCCATTTCTTTGTTAAATACAGACTATAAGATTTTTACTATGATTCTAGCAAACAGATTGAAAAAAATATTAAGTGACTGGATACATTCTGACCAGTCCGGCTTTTTACCTAAAAGACAATTAAAAGATAATATAAGGTTGTTGATGAATATAATTGAATATTATGAACATGTTCCACGAGAATTGGCACTTCTTTTCGTAGATGCGGAAAAGGCATTTGATAACCTCAACTGGAATTTTATGAAAGAAACTATGAATAAATTATGTATGGGTGAAAAATTCAAAAATTGGGTAAATACTATTTATACCTCTCAAAGCGCATTCATTGTAATTAATGGGGTAAAATCAGGAAAAATTGCAGTGGAAAAAGGTACCAGACAGGGTTGTTCATTATCCCCACTTTTATTTATCTGAACATTGGAGATATTACTTAGAAAGATTAGAGAAACTTTGGAGGTTAAGGGATGCCAAATTCAAGCGGAGACTTATAAGGTAAGAGCTTACGTGGATGATTTGCTTATAATATTAAATGAGCCAACCAAAAGTATAATTAAATTGTTTCAAATTTTGGAGGAATTTGGGAAATTAGCTGGATTTAAGGTGAATAGGAAAAAGTCTGTGATTTTAACTAAGAACATGGAGAAGAACGAACAAAGACAACTGGAATTAGTTTCTAATATTAAAATAGGTCAGAGCATTAAGTATTTGTGTATAAATTTTACTAATAAAAATGCAGATTTGGTAAATAATAATTATAATCTAACTTGGAAGCATATTGAAAAGAAATTGAATATATGGGCTAAATTAAAATTGTCATTATTAGGGCGGATAGCTGCGATAAAAATGAGTGTCCTTCCAAAAATTCTATTTTTATTCCAAAATTTACCGATATTGAAAGACGAAAAAATTCTTGATGATTGGAGGAAGGAAATTATTAGATTTTTATGGCAAGGGAAGAGGCCCCGTATCAGAGAATTAATTTTGATTGATACCAAAGATAGAGGTGGTTTAGGTTTACCTAGTTTTAAACTTTATTATAGATCGTGTGCCCTCCATTGGGTTACAGATTGGATTAGTTTGAAGAATAAGAGATTATTAACTTTGGAGGGAACCCCTAATAAATTTGGATGGCATGGGTATCTTTGGTACCAGAAAGCCTCAGAAGATAAGGAATTTTCTAAACATATAATTAGGCAAAGTCTATTGAGGGTTTGGAACAATTATAAGAAAATCTTCTATTTAAAAAAGCCAAGATGGGTTTCATTACAAGAAGCTCTTTTTAAGGATTCACTTATTAATAATGCTGATGATTGTTTAACATATGAAAATATATTATTTAGGTGTCGAGGAAAAGATGAATTGAAGTCACTGGGTGAGTTGCAAGGTTTGGGTTTTAATGGTAATTGGTTTCATCACAGAATTATGTACGAAATATTTAAGAAAGATCGGGATGGTGTGGGTATTCAAGATAGGGGTATGGCTGATAAGGAATTAGATATAGGAAATTTAATTGGTCAGGACCATATTGTGGGTAAAATTTATCAAATTTTGTTAAAATTAGGAACTGAACGGATAGTAATCAAGGATCACATGATTAAATGGGCAACAGATATTGGTCACTCTATTGATTTGAATGAATGGAAGAAAGCGTGGAATATCAATATAAAATTCACTAGAAGTGCTAATTTGAAAGAAAATTATTATAAAATGTTATACCGTTGGTATATCACTCCTCAAAAAATTGCTAAAATAGATAAAAATTATCCTAATAGGTGTTGGAAATGTGGGAAAGAATTAGGAACATTATATCATATGTGGTGGGAATGTCGTTGGGCAAAAATGTATTGGAATCAAATACATTCCATGATTAAGGATTTATTACAGGTAGATTTTAGATTTAGTCCAAAATTATATCTTTTGAATATCTTAGATGATTGCAATATAAATAATCAGAAATGTTATATTAGAGTTCTGTTATATATGGTGACGGCTGCGAGAATGGTGTATGCCCACTATTGGAAGAGACAAGAAATTCCGTCTTTACATCTGTGGATAACGAAATTATATGAGATGTATCAGATGGATATATTAACTGCTCTGATGGATATTACAATTGATAAGGACAAAGTTGAAAATGAATGGTCCATGGTGACACAAATGCGGTTTAGGCAATGGAAAGGGGTTTATATAGGTTGGGAAGATTTATGAAGATTCATAGGTTTGGCTGTAGGTTTTCTGTTTTGTCTTTTGTGTTTTTTTTTGTTTTTTTTTTGGGTAAGTGTGTGGGTGTTAGTTTATCTATTTGTTTTTTTATTATTATTATCTAATACATGTACACTGTTATGCAGTACGTTATTTAATATATGTGTATATGTTATGTAATATGCATAAAGTTGATTAATAAAGATGATTGAGGAAAAAAAAAAAAGAAATATAAGCCCTGGATCCTCTCTCTGGGTCTGACCCCAGATATCTGAAGTGCACAACACAGCGCATTCTAGGGTTCCTGACATCTGAAGTTTGATGAAAAAAACTAAGTATTCCTCTTCCTCTTCCGTCAAGCCTGAAATATTGGAGGGTCCAGCAGTGCCACTGCCCCGCCCTGCTATGCTAGCATACGCCCTGTCATCCTCCCACCGGGCAGTCCGGACGGCAAAGCAGAAGCTCCACGAGGTGCCTCCCCTTGGGTGTCATTGCCACGTGTATCATCTCCCTCCCTCTCCTTTCTGTGTCTGTTTGGCGGAGGGTTTAGACTTACACTTTTTCCCTTTGATGTCACATTAGTTTCAGAGTCCATTCTAGGCCTTGTCGGAAAGTGGCCATTACCGGAGGCATCCGCATCTTCCAATAATCTCTTCGGCCATGCCCCCGGCTCCCTAATTCTCATCTCGGTCATCAAAAGGGGGTTGTTCTGTTCTTCCTGAGGGAAAGAAACACCCAAACTGGCAGCATCTTCCATTGAGGTCCTCCCAACCCCCACATCCTGACCGAGCCCTTCTCTTTGCTCTCCACACCAAAACCATTTCCACCCTCTCCAGCCGCCAGTCCCACTTCTGTGTCCACTCTATCTCCCCAAGCTTGCTCCCGTCTCGGTTTCTTGCTCACTCTAGTAGAGACCCTCCGGTCAAGGTCGGAATCGCTCATGTCGCTCAAAGTCCCTTAAAGTCCTACATTTCCCGCACCTTCCCGTTGTACATTGCTCCCCATCCTCTGCACCTCCCTCCTCCCTCTCGCCTCTCTTGGATCCTCACCGGTTGCTGGGGGCGGAACCGTAGTACGCGCCCCCAGGCTGGAACTCAGGGCCTCACGTCCCGCAGGGCTCCTCTCAAGCTGCAACGTCGGGTCCGGTTCTTTCCAGTTAATCAACTTTTCCTTGATTTTCTCTTGTCTGGTTCCCTTAGCTTTTCTTCCGTCGGATCAAAACCTGACTGCTTGGCAATCTTTCTGCGCTGTCATAAGTCTGCTGTGACCATTAAGACCCACTCCATCCAGGCTTCTCTGCTCACCATCTTGGATATATTGTCCATTTGAGTCCAAAGCAAAGGAGTCTGGTTCTCTGGGGCACATTCCCAGGTCCTATGGATCTCTTGAAATGTCTTCGTCAATTGTTCCTCCCTCAGTCAGTCTGGCAGAGCGATAACAGATGTCTTTGGCTTCCTGCCCAGTAGCAAATGCTCGACAATCTCCAAGGCTAAAGTCCTGGCGTAGGACACCTGCTCCTGAGACTGTTCGACCCGCAATCCTGACAGCACTGATTTTAGCAAAGGAAAGCTCTTCTCTAGGATACCCCAAAGTTTATCTCTGCTGTACTTTTTGAAACTGGGCAAGCGTTCTTTAGAGCCCGGGAGGGCAATGTGTGCCACCGTGTAGCCCCAAAGTTTCAGCGTATCGTACTTGTCAAAGTCTTTGGGCAAAATAATATTGGTCGCTTTGTTCCAAGGAGTGTAGAGACATTCCGTCCAGGCTGCTGAGATCTGCCTTTCTCGGGAAAGGATTGTATTTTTGGAACCTTCTGAAAGAGTTCCCTCCCGCTCTGCCCCTCCTCCCTCCTCCACGCTTTGGAAATCTGTGTCATATTGGCGAATTAAATAGTCCTTTGTGACTTTTTTCCCTGGGGAGAGACCTTTTCCACCTTCCACTGTTTTCCTCGTCACTCTTTTCTTCTGGGATTCACCCCCAGCGCCTTCCTCCTCCACCTCCTCCTCCTCACTGCTGCTTTCCACCGAGCTCTCACTGCTAGCGAGCAGAGAAGAAATGCCAGAGCACTCCATGCCACTCTCCCTTCGCTCCTGGAAGGAGGGCCCCTCCAGTCTCTCCACTCCCTCACTTCCAGATTCGTTTGTAAGTTTTATTGGGTTAAAGGGTACAGTCCCTGCAAGCTGCCCAGCACAAGCCTCCTTCTCTGTCTCTTTTGGCTTGCGAGGCTGTGCGTGCTTTCTTTTGAAAAGGCTCACAGGACACAGTTCTTCTTCTGAGCAATTCCCTGGTTTGAGTGGGGAGCGATCTCTATTGGTATTCAAAGCCTCTTCAGCTAAAAACTTTCTACTGTGAAGCTTTGGCTCCCTGTCTCTTCTGAGCTTTGTTTTTTCTTTGCTTTTCTCCTCTTTGTTTTTCAAAACAAATTGGTCTAATAAAAGTCCTTTACTCTCTTTATAAGCCTGCAGATCTTTCCTAACTTCTTCATTCTGCTCATTGATGCTAGTTACAATATTTACAAGGGATTCATACTCCTCTTGTTTTCTTTCTCCCACTCGTTTCCTCAACAGGCTCCTGCCCTAATCATTTAACTCCTGGAGGGCCTCTCTGATCGAATCCACCCCCAAGTATGCTCTAATTGCATTTCTCTCAAATAAAAGTCCCTCTGCAAACATTCTGTGGCTTCCTCTGGTTCTGTGAAAACAGTTTCTAATTCAAACTCTTTAGTAGATTCCTCCAACAGTCCTAAAAACTCTCCCAATTTTTCTGTATTCAAACAATATGTTTCTTTATATTGATTAAAGAAAAAGAAATCCTGCAAAAAGTTTTCAGCAGTAGCCAAACCCAGGGTTTTTCCTCCCCCCTCCTCTGGGCCTGTTTCCATGGTTACAGCAGGCTTTAGCAGGCCAGAGTTTACTTTCAGTTTTGCTGGCTGAGTTTGTTTGTTTCCTAAATGGCTGCTTGCCTCTTTTTGCAGCCAAAGTTTGCTCCTTGGGGATTTTGGATGTCTTCTTTTTCCTGGATATCTTTCTGGAGCCCAGAATCCCCTTTTAATTCTCCTTGCAGTAAGTTTGTGCTGCCCTTACAGGCAGTTTCTGTTTCTGCCATGCCTGCCACGCCCTGTTCTTTCAGAGCTGACTGAAACAATTCCTCCCTCCCTTCTTCTTTGCAGCTTTTTCCTTGTAAAACCTCCTTCCCTGGAGTTTCTAATATTTCCTTGGCACTACAAGAAGCCAGTCTAGCCCCAAATCCCTTCTCCGTTTCAGAATCCACAGTACTCACAGTTTGTTTGTTGTTCCTTGCCAGTTTCAAACACTCTTCAGTTTCCTTCTCTTTCCTTTCCTGGGAAGCCATTGCTTGCTGTAAAGTCTCTGCAAGTTTTCCTGGGGGCTGAGTTTGATCTGCCCCAAACCCCTCAAAATTCTTCTTTCCAGGTTCCATTCTTGACTCCCCTGATGCCTGAAGGGTTCCACTGCCTACCCCAATTAGTGAGGTGGCAGCATTTTCACTGGATTCTTTGCTTTCCTAGGAAGTCATTGCTTGCTGTAAAGCCTCTGCAAGTTTTCCTGGGGGCTGAGTTTGATCTCCCCCAAACCCCTCAAAATTCTTCTTTCGAGGTTCCATTCTTGACTCCCCTGATGCCTGAAGGGTTCCACTGCCTGCCCAAATTAGTGAGATTGCAGCATTTTCACTGGATTCAGCAGAATCTGCTATTTTGCTGAAAGGTATTGAGGAGCTGCAAAAAGCAAAACCTCCTCCCTTGAAAACAGAGCTAGGGTAGGGCTAGGGCTAGGGCTAGGGTTAGGTCTAGCTAGGGTTCTAGGGATAGGGCTAGGGTTAGGCTAGGGTTAGGGCTAGGGCTAGGGTTAGGGCTAGGGTTAGGGCTAGGGCTACGGTTAGCTAGGGTTAGGGCTAGGGCTAGGGTTCGCTAGGGTTAGGTCTAGGGTTAGGGCTGGGGCGAGGGTTAGGGCTAGGGTTCTAGGGTTCTAGCTAGGGTTAGGGCTAGGGTTAGCTAGGCTAGGGTTAGCTACGGTTAGGACTAGGGTTAGCTAGGGTTCTAGGGTTCTAGCTAGGGTTAGGCCCAGCTAGGGTTCTCGCTAGGGTTCTAGCTAGGGTTAGGGCTAGGGTTCTAGCTCTAGCTCTAGCTAGGATCTAGGATTAGGGCTAGGATTAGGGCTTGGTCTGGGGTTAGCTAGGGTTCTAGGATTAGGCCCTAGCTAGGGTTCTAGGGCTAGGGTTCAGTAGGGTTCTAGGGTTCTAGGGCTAGGGCTAGGGTTCTAGCTAGGGTTCTAGGGTTAGGGTTAGAGCTAGGGTTAGGGTTAGGGATAGGGTTAGGGAAAGGGTTAGGGTTAGGGCTAGGGTTAGGTTTATGGCCAAGATTAGGGCCAGAGTTAGGGTTAGGGCTAGGGTTACGGCTAAGGTTAGGGTTAGGTTTGGGGTTAGGGTTAGGTCTAGGGTAGGGTTAGGGCTAGGGTTAGGGTTAGGCCTAGGGTTAGGGCTAGGTTTAGCGTTAGGTTTAGGGCTACGGTTATGGTTTCGGATAGGGTAGGTGCTAGGCTTCGAGTCAGTGCTAGGGTTAGGGTTAGGGTGAGGGCTAGGGTTAGGGTCAGATTTAGGGTTAGGGCTAGGGCTAGGGTTAGGGCTAGGGTTAGGGCTAAGTTTCAGGGCTACGGTTAGGGTTAGGGTTGGGGCTTGGGTTTTGGTTAGGGCTAGGGTTATGGGTAGGGTAAGGTCTAGGGTTAGGGTTAGAGCTAGGGTTAGGGCTAGGATTAAGTCTAGGCTAGGTTTAGTGTTAGTGCTAGTGTTAGGGCTAGGGTTAGGGTTAGGGTTAGGGCTAGGGCTAGGTTTAGGGTTAGGACTAGAATTAGGGTTAGGGTTAGGGTTAAGGTTAGGGCTAGGGTTAGGGCTAGGGTTAGGGTTAGGGTTATAGATAGGGCTAGGGTTAGGGTTATGGCTAGGGTTAGCGCTAGGTTTAGGGCTAGGGTTAGGGCTAGGGTTAGGGTTAGGGCTAGGTTTAGTGTCATGCCTAGGGTTTCCGCTAGTGTTAGGGCTAGAGCTAGGATTAGTGGTAGTGTTAAGTTTGGTTTTCGGGTTACGGTTATTGCTAGGTTTAACACTAGGCTTAGTGCTATGGTTAAGGTTAGCGTGAGAGCCAGGGTTAGGTATAGGGTTATGTCTCTGGTGACGGTTACAATCAGGGTTAGACTTACGGTTAGGGTTAGGTTTCGGGTTTGGGTTAGGACGAGGGTTAGGGTTATGCTTAGGTCTAGGGTTGGGGTTAGGGTTAGGGCTACGTTTAGGGCTAGGGTTAGGGTAGGGTAAGGGCTAGTTTTAGGGCTAGGTTTAGGGTTAGGGCTAGGTTTAGGGCTAGAGCTAGGGTTACGGTTATGGTTAGGGCTAGGGTTATGGATAGGTTTAGGGTTAGGGTTAGGATTAGGGCTAGGGTTAGGGCTAGGCTAGGGTTAGGATTAGTGCTAGTGTTAAGGCTAGGTTTAGGGCTAGGGTTATGGCAAGGGTTAACACTAGGTATAGGGCTATAGGTAGGGTTAGGGCTCGGGTTGGGACTAGGGTTAGGGTTAGCGCTAGGATTAGAGATAGCATTAGGGCTTGGGCTAGGGTTAGGGTTAGGGTTAGGATTAAGGCTCAGGTTAGGGTTAGGGCCAGGTTTAGGGTTAGTGCTAGGGTTAGGGCTAGGGTTACTGCTAGGGTTAGGGGTAGGGCTAGGGTTAGAGCTACTGTTAGGGCTAGGGCTACGGTTAGGGCTAGTATTAGGGTTAAGGCTAGGGTTAGGGCTAGGTTTAGGGCTAAGGGTTAGGGCTAGGCCTAGGGTTATGGTTAAGGCTAGGGTTAGGGCTAGTGTTAGGGTAAGTTCCAGGGTTAGGGTTAAGGCTAGGGTTAGGGCTAGAATTAGGGTTAAGGCTTAGGGGTTTTGTTACGCTTCGGGTTAGGTTTAGGGCTAGCGTTAGGGTTAGGGTTAGGCCTAGGGTTAGGTCTAGGTTTAGCATTAGTGTTAGGGTTAGGCTTAGTGCTAGTGTTAGTGCTAGGGATAGGGCTAGGGTTAGGGCTAGGGTTAGGGTTAGGTCTAGGGTTAGGGTGAAGGCTAGGGTTAGGGCTAGGTTTACGTTAAGGCTAGGGTTAGGGTTACTCTTAGCGTTAGGATTAGGATTAGGGCTAGCATTAGGGCTTATTTTAGGGCTAGGATTAGGGTTAGGTCTAGGGCTAGGGTTACGGCTACGGTTAGGGCTAGGGTTAGGGCTAGGGTTAGTACTAGGGTTAGGGCTAGGCCTATGGTTAGGGCTAGAGTTAGGGTTAGGCCTAGATTTAGGGCTAGGTTTAGGGTTAGGGTTAGACCTAGGGTTAGGTTAGGGTTAGGTTCAGGGCTAGGATTAGGGCTAGGGTTAGGGCTAGGGTTACGGTTAGGGTTAGGGCTAGGTTTAGGGCCAGGGTTTGGGCTAGGGTTAGGGCTAGGATTATTGCTAGGGTTAGAGTTAGGGCTAGGGTTAGGGTTATGGATAGGGTTAGGGCTAGTTTTAGGTCTAGGGTTAGGGCTAGGGTTAGGGCTAGGGTTAGGGTTAGGGATAGGGATAGGGTTAGGGTTAGACTTAGTGCTAGGGTAGGGTTAGGGTTAGTGCTAGGGTTAAGGCTAGGTTTACGGCTTGGGTTAGGGCTAGGGTTAACGCTGGGTATAGGGCTATATGTAGGGTTAGGGCTAGGGTTAGGGTTAGGGTAGGATGAGCGATAGGATTAGGGTCAGGACTTGGGTTAGGGTTAGGGTTAGAATTAGGGCCAGGGTTAGGCTTAGGGCTAGGGTTAGGGTTAAGACTAGGGTTAGGGCTAGGTTTAGGGCCAAGGTTAGGGTTAGGGTTATTGATAGGGTTAGGGCAAGGGCTAAAGTTAGGGTTAGCGTTTCGGTTAGGGATAGGGCTAGGGTTAGGGCTAGGGTTAGGGTTAGCCTTAGGGTTAGGGCTAGGTTTTGTTCTAGGGTAAGGATTAGGGTTAGGGTAATGGTTACTGCTATTGTTAGTGCTAGTGTTAGGGTTAATGTTATGGCTAGGTTCGTGGCTATGGTTGTGGTTAGCGTTAGGGTTAGTTTTACGGTTAGGACGAGGATTAGTGTTAGGGCTAGGGTTAGGGCTAGGGCTAGGGATTAATAAACGTTTAGTGTTAGGGTCAGGGTTGTGGCTGGGGTTAAGGTTAGGGTTAGGGTTGGGGCTAGGATTAGGGCTAGGGTTACGGTTAGGGCTAGGGTTAGTTCTAGTGTTAGGTCTACGCTATGGTTAGGGTTAGTGCTACCGTTAAGGCTACATTTTTTGGTAAGATTAGGGCTAGGGTTAACGCTAGGTATAGGACTATGGCTAAGGTTATGGCTAGGTTTGGGAGTAGAGTTAGGGCTATTGTTAGGGTTAGGGTTAGTGCTAGGGTTAGGACTAGGGTTAGGGTTAGGGTTAGAGTTATGGTTAGGGTTATGGCTAGGGTTAGGGTTAGGGTTAGGGCAAGAGTTAGGACTAGGGTTAGGGCTAGGGCTATGGCTATGGTTAGGGCTAGGGTTAGGGTTAGGACTAGGGTTAGGGCTAGGGTTGCGTTTAGTGTTAGGCCTAGGGTTAGGGTGACTGTTAGGGCTGTGGTTTGGGCTTGCGTTAGGGTTGCGGCTAAGATTAGGGCTAGGGTTAGGGTTAGGGCTAGGGTTACGGTTAGGTTTAAGGCTAGGGTTAGATCTAGGACTAGTGTTAGTGTTATGGCTATCTCTTAGGGCTAGGGCAAGAGCTAGGGGTAAGGTAAGGATTAGGGTTAGGGTTAGTGCTAGGGCTAGGGCTTAGGGCTAGGGCTAGGGGTACTGGTAGGGTTTGGCTCAGAGTTAGGGTTATGGTTGTGGTAAGGATAGGGCTAGGTCATAGGGCCAGGATTAGGGCTAGGGTTAGTAGTAGTGTTAAGTTCGGTTTTCGGGTTACGGTTATGGCTAGGTTCAATACTAGGCTTAGTGCTATGGTTAGGGCTAGCGTGAGGTACAGGGTTAAGTATAGGGTTATGTCTCGGGTGAGGGCTAGAGTTACAGTTGCAGTTAGGGTTAGTTCTAAGGTTAGGGCGAGGGTTAGGATTAGGGTTAGGGTTAGGTCTTAGGGCGAGGATTAGGACTAGGGTTAGTGATAGTGTTAAGTTTGGTTTTCAGGTTACGGTTATGACTAGGTTTAATACTAGGCTTAGTGCTATGGTTAGGGCTAGCGTGAGGGGCAGGGTTAGGTATAGGGTTATGTCTCGGGTGAGGGCTAGAGTTAAAGTTGGTGTTAGGGTTATTTCTATGGTTAGGGCGAGGGTTAGGATTAGGGTTAGGGCTAGGGCTAGCGCTAATATCATTTCTGAGTTTGGGGTTACGGTAAGGGCTTTGGTAAGGGTTAAGGTTATGGTTAGAGCTAGGATTAGGGTTAGGGCTAAGGCTAGGGTTAGGTTTAGGGTTAGGTTCAGGCTTTAGAGTTAGCATGACGGTTCGGGCAAGGGTAGGTTTTCGGGCCAGTTTTAGGTCTAGGGTAAGGGCTAGGGTTATGGTTTCGGTTAGGGTAGGGGCTAGGGTTCGCATTAGTTTTAGGTTTAGGGTCAGGATTAGGGCTAGGGTTAGGGCCAGAGTTCGGGTTAGGGTAGATCTAGGGTTAGGGTTAGAGTTAGGGTTAGGGTTGGGGCTTAGGTTAGGGTTAGGGTTATGGCTAGGGTAAGGTCTAAGGTTAGGGTTAGGGTTAGGGCTAGGGTTAGTTCTAGGCTAGGGTTAGGGTTAGGGCTCGAGTTAGGTCTAGGCTAAGATTAGGGTTAGGGCTAGGGTTAGGGCTAGGTTTAGGGCTAAGATTACGCCTAGGGTTAGGTCTAGGGCTAGGTTTACGGCTAGGATTGGGACTAGGGTTAGGGCAAGGGTTAGGGTTAGGGCTAGGCTAGGGTTAGGGTTAGTGCTACCGTTAAGGCTACGTTTAGGGGTAGAATTAGGGCTAGGGTCAGCGCTATGTATAGGACTATGGCGAGGGTTATGGCTAGGGTTGGGACTAGGGTTAGGGCTAGGGTTAGAGTTAGGGCTAGGGTTAGGGCTAGGGTTAGAGTTAGGGTTAGGGTTAGTGCTAGGATTAGGTCTAGTGTTAGGGCTAGGGTTAGGGCAAGGGTTAGGGTTAGGTCTAGGCTACGGTTAGGGTTTGGGTTAGGGCTAGGGTTAAGGCTAGGGTTAGGGCTAGGGTTAGGGCAAGGGTTATGGTTCGGGCTCGGGTTAGGGCTAGGGTTAGGGTTGAGGCTGGGGTTATGGTTACGGGTAGGGTTAGGGTTACGGTTAGGGCTAATGTTAGTGGTACAGTTAGTGTTGGTGTTAGGGCTAAATTCAGGGCTAGGTTTGTGGTTAGGGTTAGGGTTACTTTTACGGTTAGGGCTAGGATTAGGTTTAGGGCTAGTGTTGGGCTAGTGCTAGGAATAAGTGTAGGGTTAGGGTTAGGATTAGGGTTAGCACTAGGGTTAGGGCTAGGGTTAGGGTTAGGGCTAGGCTAAGGTTTGGGTTAGTTCTATGTTAAGGCTACGTTTAGGGGTAGGATTAGGGCTAGGGTTAGCGCTAGGTATAGGGCTATAGCTAGGGTTAGGGCTAGGGTTGGGACTAGGGTTAGGGCTAGGGTTATGGTTAGAGTTAGGGTTAGGGATAGGGTTAGGGTTAGGGCTAGGTTTACTGTTAGGGTTAGGGTTAGGGTTAGTGCTAGGGTTAGGGCTAGGGTTAGGGATAGGGTTAGGTTTATGGCCAAGATTAGGGCCAGGGTTATGGTTAGGGCTAGGGCTATGGTTAGGTTTAGGGCTAGGGTTAGGTCTAGGACTAATGTTAGCGTTATGGCTATCTCTTAGGGCTAGGGCTAGGGTTAGTGGTAGGTTTAAGTTTGGTTTCCGGGTTACGGTTATGGCTAGGTTTAATACTAGGCTTAGTGCTATGGTTAGGGCTAGCGTGAGGGTCAGGGTAAGGTTTGGGTTAGGTTATGTCTCGGGCGAGGGCTAGAGTTAAAGTTACAGTTAGGGTTAGTTCTATGGTTAGGGCGAGGATTAGGGTTAGTGTTAGGGCTAGGGCTAGGGCTAGGGCTAGGGCTAATGTCATTTCTGAATTTGGGGCTGTGGTAAGTGCTTTGGTTAGGGTTAGGGTTAGAGCTAGGGTTAGGGTTAGGGATAGGGTTAGGGAAAGGGTTAGGGTTAGGGCTAGGGTTAGGTTTATGGCCAAGATTAGGGCCAGAGTTAGGGTTAGGGCTAGGGTTACGGCTAAGGTTAGGGTTAGGTTTGGGGTTAGGGTTAGGTCTAGGGTAGGGTTAGGGCTAGGGTTAGGGTTAGGCCTAGGGTTAGGGCTAGGTTTAGCGTTAGGGTTAAGGTTAGTGCTAGCGTTAGTGCTAGGGTGAGGGCTAGGGTTAGGATTAGGGTTAGGGTTTAGGCTACAGTTAGGCCTAGTTTTAGGGCTAGGGTTAGGGTTAAGTCTCGGGTTAGGGTTAAAGCTAGGCTTAGGGCTAGGGTTAGGGTTAAGGCAGCTAGGGTTACGCTTAGGGTTAGGGTTAGGGCTAGGGCTAGGTTTATGGCTAGGTTAGGGTTTATGCTAAAGTTAGGACTAGGGTTATGGCTAGGGCTATGGTTAGGGCTAGGGTTAGGGTTAGGGTTAGACCTAGGTATAGGGTTAGGGTTAGGGTTTGGGCTAGGGTTAGGGTTAGGCTAGGGTTAGGGCTAGGGTTAGGTTTATGGCCAAGATTAGGGCCAGAGTTAGGGTTAGGCTAGGTTCGGCTAGGTTAGGGTTAGGTTTGGGGTTAGGGTTAGGTCTAGGGTAGGGTTAGGGCTAGGTTAGGGTAGGCCTAGGGTTAGGCTAGGTTTAGCGTTAGGGTTAAGGTTAGTGCTAGCGTTAGTGCTAGGGTGAGGGCTAGGGTTAGGATTAGGGTTAGGGTTTAGGCTACAGTTAGGCCTAGTTTTAGGGCTAGGGTTAGGGTTAAGTCTCGGGTTAGGGTTAAGGCTAGGCTTAGGGCTAGGGTTAGGGTTAAGGCTAGGCTTAGGGTTACGCTTAGGGTTAGGGTTAGGGCTAGGGCTAGGTTTATGGCTAGGGTTAGGGTTTATGCTAAAGTTAGGACTAGGGTTATGGCTAGGGCTATGGTTAGGGCTAGGGTTAGGGTTAGGGTTAGACCTAGGGTTAGAGTTAGGGTTAGGGTTAGGGTTTGGGCTAGGGTTAGGGTTAGGGCTAGGGTTACAGTTAGGTTTAGGGCTAGGGTTAGGTCTAGGTCTAGTGTTAGCATTCTGGCTATGTCTTAGGGCTAGGGCAAGAGCTAAGGGTAAGGTAAGGATTAGGGTTAGGGTTAGTGCTAGGCCTAGGCTTCGGGCTAGGGCTAGGGGCAGTCGTAGGGTTTCGCTCAGAATTAGGGTTATGGTTGTTGTAAGGTTAGTGCTAGGTCTTAGGGCTAGGATTACGGCTAGGGTTAGTGGTAGTGTTAAGTTTGGTTTTCGGGTTATGGTTATGTCTAGGTTTAATACTAGGCTTAGTGCTATGGGTAGGGCTAACGTGAGGGCCAGGGTTAGATATAGGGTTATGTCTCGGGTGAGGGCTAGAATAAAAGTTGCAGATAGGGTTGATTCTATGGTTAGGGCGAGGTTTAGGGTTAGGGTTAGGACTAGGGCTACAGCTAATGTTATTTCTGTGTTTTGGGCTACGGTAAGGGCTTTGGTTAGGGTTAAGGTTAGGGTTAGGCCTAGGGTTAGGGCTAGGTTTAGGGATAGGGTTAGGGTTAGGGTTAGGCCCAGGGTTTCGGGTTGCGGCTAGGGTTAGGTTTAGCGTTACGGATAGGTTTGGTTTAGGGTTAGGGTTTGGTTTAGGGTTTGGGTTAGGTTTGGTTTGGTTTAGGGTTAGGGTTAGGTTTGGGGCTGGGGATAAGTGTACGGTTAGTGTTAGGGTTAGTGTTGTGGCTGGGGTTGTGGTTAGGGTTGGAGTTAGGGCTAGGGTTCAGGCTAGGGTTGCTTCTAGGGTTCGGGTTAGCGTTAGCTCTAGGTTTTGGCTAGGGTTAGGTTTAGTGCTAGGGTTAGAGTTAGGTTTGTGGCTACAGTAATGCTTCGGTTAAGGTCTAGGGTTTGGGCGAAGGCTAGGGTTAGGTTTAGAGTTAGGTTCAGGGTTAGGGTTAGGGATATCTCTATGGTTAGAGCTAGAGTTAGGGTGAAAGTTAGGGGTAGGGCCAGGTATTTTCTTAGAGTTAGAGCGACGGTTTGGGCAAAGGTTAGGTTTCGGGCCAGTTTTAGGTCTAAGGTACGGGCTAGGGTTAGGGCCAGAGTTAGGGTTAGGGCTAGGGTTAGGGCTAGGGCTAGGGTTAGGGCTAGGGCTAGGGTTAGGGCTAGGTTTCCGGGCTAGGGTTAGGGCAAGGGTTGGGGCTTGCGTTAGGTTTAGGGTTAGGGTTAGGGCTAGGGTTAGGGCTAGGGTTAGGTTAGGCTAGGGTTACGGTTAGTGCCATGGTTAGGCTAGGGTTAGGGCTAGGGTTAGGGCTAGGGTTAACGCTACGTATCGGGGTATAGCTAGCGTGAGGGCTAGGGTTGGGACAAGGGTTAGGGCTAGGGTTAGGGTTAGGGCTAGGGTTAGCGCTAGGATTATGGCTAGGGTGAGGGTTAGGGTTAGGGTTAGGGTTAGTGCTAGAGTTAGTGTTAGTGTTAGGGCTACGTTAGAGCTGGGGTTAGGGTTAGGGTTACTTTTACGGTTAGGGCTAGGATTAGCTTTAGGGCTAGCCTGATCCCAAGGCCTAACTCTAACCCTAACCACAACCCCGGCCACAACCCTGATCCTGAACCTAACAATACACTTATCCCTAACCGTAGCCGTAACACTACCCCTAAACCTAATCCGAGCCTAACCATAAATGTAACCCTAACCCTAACCAGAACCCCAGTCCTGAACTTAGCCCTAACCCTAACACTAACTGTAGCACTCACCTTAGCCGTAACCCTAACCCTAACCAAACACGTGAACATAACCCTAGCCTCAACCCCAACCCTAGCCCTAACCCTAGCCCTAACCCTAACCATTGCCCTAACCCTAGCCCAAACCCTAGCCATAACCCTAGCACTAACCCTAACCCTAGCCCTAACCCTAAACTTAGCCCTAACCCTAGTCCCAACCCTAGCCATAATCCAAGCCATAGTCCTACATCTAGCCCTAACCCTAGCCCTAATCCTACCCCTAAACGTAGCCTTAACGTGGCACCAACCCTAACACTAGCCTAGCCATAACCCTAGCCCTAACCCTAGCCATAACCATAACCCTAGCCCTAATCCTAGCCCTAACCCTAACACTAACCAAAACCCGAGCCACAACCCTGACCCTAACACTAACCATTCACTGATCCCTATCCCTATCCCTAACCCCAGCCCTAACCCTAATCCTCGCCCTAACCGTAGAACTAACCCTAACGCTAACCACAATCATAGCCCTGAACTTAGCCATAACACTAACCATAACCCTAGCACTAACAATGGCAATAACCATAACCCTAACCCAAACCCTAACCCTAGAACCAATCCTAGCCCTAAGCCTAGACCTAACCCTAACCCTTGCCCTAACCCTACCCCTAGCCCTACCCCTAGCCCTAGCCATAACCCAAGCCCTGAAACTAACCCTAACCCTAACTGCAACTATAATTCTAGCCCCCACCCGAGACATAACCCTATACCTAACCCTGACCCTCACGCTAGCTGTAACCATAGCACTAAGCCTAGTGTTAAAACTAAACATAACCGTAACCCAAAAACCAAAGTTAACACTACCACTAAACCTAGTCCTAATCCTAGCCCTAAGACCTAGACCTAGCCTTACCACAACCATAACCCTAACTCTGAGCCTAACCCTACCACTACCCCTAGCCGTAGCCCTAACCCTAGTGCTAACCTTAACCCTAACCCTAAACCTACACTTATCCCTAGCCCTAACACTAGCCCTAAACCTAATCCTAGACCTACCTGTAAAAGTAACCCTAACCCTAACCACAACCCTACCCCTGAACTTAGCCCTAAAACAAACACTAACTCTAGCACTAACCTTAGCCCTACCCGTAATTATAACCCTAGCCTCAGCCCTAACCCTAGCCCTAACACTAACCCTTGCCCTATCCCTAGCCCTAACCCTAGCTCAAACCCTAGCACTAAACCTCACCCTAGACCTAGCCCTAACCTAAGCCCTAACCCTAGCCATAACCCTATCCCTAACCCTAACCCTAACCATTGCCCTAACCCTAGCCCTAACCCTGGCCCTAGTCCTAACCCTAACCCTACCCCTAGCCGTAGCCCTAATCCTAGCCCTAACCCTAGCCCTAACCCTAACCGTAACCCTAGCCCTAACCCTAGCCTTAACCCTAGTACTAAACCTAACCCTAACCCTAACTGTAACTCTAACCCTAGACCTAAACCACACCCTAACCCTAGCCCTAACCCTAACCCTAAACCTTACACTTTCCCTAACCCTAGTCCCAACCTTAGCACTAACCCCAGCACTAAACCTAATCCTAACCCTAACCCTGATCCTAACCCTAGCCGTAACCATAGCACTAACCCTAGCACTATCCCTAATCCTAACCCTAACGCTAACCCTGGCCCTAACCCTAGGCCTAATCCTAACCCTAGCCCTAAACCTAACCCTAACCGTAACCCTAGTCCTAACCTTAGCCCTAACCCTAACCCTAACGCTAGCCGTAACCCTAGCCCTAACCCTAGCACTAACCCTAGCACTAACCCTAACCCTACCCTTATCCCTAATCCTAGAGCTAACCCTAGCCCTAACCCAAACACTAGCCCTAACCCTAGTCCCAACCCTAGCCTTAACCCTAGCTATAGCCCTATACCTAGCGTTAACCCTAGTTGTAAACCTAGCCCTAAACCTAGCCTTAAACCTACCACTAACCCTAACCCTAGCCTAGCATGAACACTAGACCTAACTGTAGCCCTAACCCTAACCCTATCCCTAACCCTTACCCTAACCCTAACTCTGACCCGATCCCTGACCCTATCCGTAACCATAGCCCTAACCCTAGCCCTAAACCTAACCATAGCCGTAACCCTAACCCTAACCCTAGCCCTAATCTTAGCCGTAATGCTAACCCTAGCCCAAACCATAGCTCTAACTATAGGCCTAACCCTAATCCTAACCCCAGCCGTAACTCTAGGCCTAACCCTAACCCTAGCCCTAACCCTAGTCCCAACACTAGCCCTAACCCTAGCCCTAACCCTAGCCCTAACCCTAACCCTAGCCTAGACCTAACCTGAGCCCTAACCCTTACACTAACCCTAGCCCTAACTCCAGACTTAACTGTAGCCCTAACCCTAGCGCTAAACCAAGCCCTAAACCTAACCCTAGCCCTAACCCTAACCCTAACCCTAAACCTAACCCTAATCAAAACCCTCACTGTAGCTGCAAACTCAGAAATAGAATTCGCCCAAGCCCTAGCTCTAGCCCTAACCCTAACCCTAACCCTCGCCCTAACCATAGAACTAACCCGAACACCAACTTGAACTCTAGCTGTCACCCGAGACATAGCCCTATACCTAACCCAGGCCCTCACGCTACCCCTAACCATAGCACTAAGCCTAGTATTAAACCTAGCCATAACCGTAACCTGAAAACCAAACTTAACACTACCACTAACCCTAGCCCTAACACTAGCCCTAAGACCTAGCCCTAGCCTTACCACAACCATAACCCTAACTCTCAGCCTAACCCTACCACTACCACTAGCCCTAGCCCTAAGCCCTAGCCCTAGCACTAACCCTAACTTTAATCCTAACCTTACCTCTAGCTCTTGCCATAGCCCTAAGAGATAGCCATAACACTAACACTAGACCTACACCTAACCGTAGCACTAACCCTAACCCTAGCCCTAATCTTAGCGGTAACCCTAACCCTAGCCCAAACCCTAACCCTAACCCTAGCCCTAACCCTATGCCTAAACCTAACCCTAGCCCAAACCATAGCCCTAGCCCTAACCCTAGTCCTTAACCTAGACCTAAACCTAGCCGTTACGCTAGCCCTAGCCCTAACCCTAATCTTAGCCCTAAATCTAGGCCTAACGCTATCCCTAACCCTAACCCTAACCCTAAGCGTAACCCTAAGCGTAACCCTAAGCCTAGCCTTAAACCTAACCCTAGACCAAAGCCTAGGCTTAACCCTAACCCTATACCTAACCCTAACCCTAGCCCTAACACTAGCTCTAACTCTAGCCCTAACCCTAACCCTAGCCCTTACCCTAGAACTAACCCTAGCATTAACCCTAACCCTAACTCTAACGCTAAACCTAACCTAACCCTAACCCTAACCCTAAACCAACCCTAACCCTAACCCTAACCCTAGCCCTAAACCTAGCCCTAACCCTATCCCTAACACTAACACTATCCCGAACCATAGCCCTAACCCTAGCTCTAACCTTAAACCTAACCCTAACGCTAAACCTAACCTTAACCCTAGACCTAAACCTAAACCAACACTAAGCCTAACCTTAACCCTAGTCCTAACCATAAACCTAGCCCTAACCCTATCCCTAACCCTAACCCTAGCCCAAAACTTAGCCCTAACCCTAACCCTAACCCTTACCCGAAACTAACAAATAACATTAGCCCTACCCTAGCTCTAACCCTAACCCTAACCCTCGCCCTAACAATAGAACTAACCCTAACTGTAACTTTCATTCTAGCCCTCACCTTAGACATAACCCTATACATAACCCTGGCCCTAACCTTAGCCCTAAACCTAGCCCTAAACCTAGCTCTAACCCTAAACCTAATCCCAACTAAAGCCCTTACCGTAGCCCCAAACTCAGAAATAACATTAGCCCTAGCCCTAGCCCTAACCCTAACCCTAACCCTTGCCCTAACCTTAGAACTAACCCTAACTGCAACTTTCACTCTAGCCCTCACCCGAAACATAACCCTATACTTAACCCTAGCCCTCACGCTAACCCTAACCATGGCAATAAACCTAGTATTAAACCTAGCCATAACCGTAACCTGAACACCAAACTTAACACTACCACTAACCCTAGCCCTAAATCTAGCCCTGACCTAGCCCTAGCCTTATCACAACCATAACCCTAACTCTGAGCCTAGCCCTCCCACTAGCCCTAGTCCTAGCCCTAAGCCCTAGTCCTAGCACTAACCCTAACCCTAATCCTTACCTTACCCCTAGCTATTGCCCTAGCCCTAAGAGATAGCCATAACGCTAACATTAGTCCTAGACATAACCCTAGACCTAAACCTAGCCCTAACCTTAGCCCTAAACCTAGCCCTAACATTAGCCCTAACCCTAACCCTACCCGTAACCCTAACTCTAGTCCTAAACCTAGCCCTAACCCTAGCCCTAACCCTAATCCTAACCAAAGCCCTTACCATAGCCCCAAACTCAGAAATAACATTAGCCCTAGCCCTAGCCCTAGCCCTCACCCTCGCCCTAACCATAGAACTAACCCTAACTGTAACTTTAACTCTAGCCCTCACCCGAGACATAACCCTATACCTAATCGTGGCCCTCACGCTAGGCCTAACCATAACACTAGTATTAAACCTAGCCATAACCGTAACCCGAAAAACAAACTTAACACTACCACTAACCCTAGCCCTAATCCTAGCCCTAAGACCTAGACCTAGCATTACCACAACCATAACCCTAACTCTGAGCCTAACCCTACCACTACCCCTAGCACTAGCCCGAAGCCCTAGCGCTAGCACTAACCCTAACCCTAATCCTAACCTTACCCCTAGCTCTTGCTCTAGTCCTAAGAGATAGCCATAACGCTAACACTAGTCCTAGCCCTAACCCTAGCCCTAAACCTAACCGTAACCCTATCCCTATCCCTAACCCTAGCCCTAATCTTAGCCGTAACCCTAACCCTAGCCCAAACCCTAGCCCTAGCCCTAACCAAAACCCCAGCCACAACCCTGACCCTAACACTAACTATTCACTGATCCCTAGCCCTAGCCCTAACCCTAATCCTCGCCCTAACCATAAAACTAACCCTAACGCTAACCACAACCATAGCCCTGAACTTAGCCATAACACTAACCATAACCGTAGCACTAACAATAGCAGTAACCGTAACCCTAACCCTAACTCTAAGCCTAGAACGAAGCCTAGCCCTAAGCCTAGCCCTACCCCTAACCCTTGCCCTAACCCTAGCCTTAACCCTACCCCTAACCATAGCACTAGCCCTAACCCAAGTCCTAAATCTAACCCTAACCCTAACTGCAACTTTAACTCTAGCCCTCACCCGAGACATAACCCTATACCTAACCCTGGCCCTCACGCTAGCCCTAACCATAGCACTAAGCCTAGTGTTAAACCTAGCCATAACTATAACCCGAAAACCAAACTTAACACTACCACTAACCCTAGTCCTAATCCTAGCCCTAGCCCTAAACCTAACCGTAACCGTAGTCCTAATCCTAACCCTAGCCATAACCCTAGTCCCAACCCTAGCCCTAATCCTAGCTATAACCCTATACCTAGCATTAACCCTAGCCCTAATGCTAGCCCTAAACCTAGCCTTAACCCTAGCACTAACCCTAACCCTAGCCTAGACGTAACCGTATGTCGGGACCTCCGCGGCCCCAGACGCAGCACCCGAGGAGGAGGACGATTCGGTCTCCTCGCAAGTAGCGGCGGAGGTCTCCTCGCGAGTAGCGGCGGAGGTCTCCTCGCGAGTAGCGGCGGAGGCCTCCGGCGCCGGGAACAGCTGCCCGGACGCCGTCGAGGCCACCGCCGCCGCAGAGGAGGCTATGGAGCCACCTGCCGCTACGGGAGGTCGTCCCGAGCCTGCCTGCCCTGACGCCACTGAAGACACCGACGGAGCCGGCGCTGCGGAAGAGAGTCGCCCGGAGGTCGCTGGGCTGCCGCTCACCCGCGGGCCCGATCCGGAGGAGCCTGACGGCCTCCCTCCCACGTTCTCGCAGCGGCGGCAGGCCAAGGAGGCTGCCCGTCGCTCCCGCCGGTTGCTGGAGCGTCAGCGGCAGGCTGAGGGCTTGCAGCTGGCTAAGGACGCTCAGCTGTGAGCCCGGCTGAGGGCTCCCAGCTGTGCAGCAGCTTCAGGATTGGCCGGCGCCGGTGCCAGGCTCCTACTTTAGAGCCAGAGGGAGCCAGGTTCAGCACGGAGCAACAACCAACGGCTCTCCGTGTGTTGCCCGTCAGAGCTGCTGCCTTGTTCCTGCCTTGTTCCTGCTTTGTTCCTGCCTGCCTTGCCCCTGCTGTGGTCCCGCCTTGCTCCTGCCGAGACTCTGCTCGGAAGCCTTGCCAGCCAGCTTAACCCTTCGTTGCCCGGGTGAGGAAAACCCTTTCTTTTCGTTCCTGCTTACCGCCTGAAGTAAGGCTTGCTTTAGTTTTGCGGTGACTCTGCTGGCTGAGGCTTCCGGGACGCCAGCCTCGGCCTGAGCCAGACCCAAGCCTGCCCGGCCCCGCCCAGCCGCCGACACCCTAGCCCTAACCCTAGCCCTAACCCTAGCCCCAACACTAACACTAGCCTAGACCTAACCCGAGCCCTAACTGTAACCCTAGCCCTAACTCCAGACTTACCTCTAGCCCTAACCCTAGTCCTAACCCTAGCCCTAACCCTAACCCTAGCCCTAATCTGAGCCATAACCCTAACCCTAGCCCAAACTCTAACACTAGCCCAAACCCTAGCCCTAACAATAGACCTCACCCTCGGCCTAACGCTAACCCTAACCCTAGCCCTAACCCTAGGCCTAACCCTAAACCTAACCCTAACCATAGCCCAAGCCCTAACCCTAGTCCAAACCCGAGCCCTAACCCTAGCTGTAACCTTAGCCCTAGCCCTAACCCAAATCCTAACCCTAACCGTAGCCCTAACACTAGCCCTAACTCTAGCCCTAACCCTAACCCTAGCCCTAACCGTAGCACTAACCCTAGCATTAACCCTAACCCTAACCATAACACAAAACCTAACCCTAATCCTAGACCTATCCCTAACCCTATCCCTAACCCTAACCCTATCTTTAAACCTAGCCCTAACCCTAACCCTAACCAAAGCCCTTACCGTAGCCCCAAACTGAGAAATAAAATTAGCCCTAGCCCTAGCCCCAACCTTAAACCTAACCCTCGCCTTAACCATAGAACTGACCCTAACAACAACTTTAAATCTAGCCCTCACCCGAGACATAACACTATACCTAACCCTGGCCCTCACGCTAGCCCTAACCATAGCACTAAGCCTACTATTAAACCTAGCCATACCCTTAACCCGAAAACCAAACTTAACAATACCACTAACCCTAGCCCTAATCCTAGCCCTAAGACCTAGACCTAGCCTTACCACAACCATAACCCTAACTCTAAGCCTAACCCTACCACTGCCCCTAGCCCTAGCCCTAAACCCCAGCCCTAGCACTAACATTAACCCTAATCCTTACCTTACCCCTAGCTCTTGCCCTAGCCCTAAGAGATAGCCAAAACGCTAACATTAGTCCTAGACCTAACCCTAGCCCTAAACCTAACCTTAACCCTAGCCCTAACCCTAACACTAGCCCTAACCTTAGCGATAACCCTAACCCTAGCCCAAACCCTAGCCCAAACCCTAACCTAACCCTAGGACTAACCCTAATCCTAACCCTAACCCTAACCCTAGGCCTAACCCTAACCCTAGCCCTAACCCTAGGCCTAACCCTAACCCTAACCCTCGCCATTACCAATGCCCTAGCCCTAACCTTAGTCCTAACCCTAGCCCCAACCCTAACCTAACCGTAGCCGTAACCCTAGCCCTAGCCCTAAACCTAATCCTAGCCCTAAATCTAGCCCTAATGCTAGCCCTAACCCTATCCCTAACCCTAAGCATAACCCTAACCATAGCCTTAACCCTAACCCTAGACCTAACCCTAGCCCTAAACCTAACCCTAGACCTAACCCTAACCCTAGCCCTAACACTAGCCCAAGCCCCAACCCTAGCCCTAAACCTAGCCCTGAAACCTAGCCCTAAACCTAACCCTAGCCCTAACCCTAGCCCTAACCCTAGATCTAGCCCAAACCCTAACTTTGGCCCTAATCCTAGCCCTAACCCTAACCCTAACCGTAGCACTAATGCGAACCCTAGCACCTACCCTAACCGAAACCATAACCCTAGCCCTTACCCTAACCCTTACCCTAGACCTAAAACTGGCCCGAAAACCAACCCTTGCCCGAACCATCATGCTAACTCTAAAACCTGAACCTAACCCTAAACCTAACCCTAGCCTTAGCCCAAACCTTAGACCTTAACAGAAACATTACTGTAGCCACAAAAATCCCTGGCTCTACCCCTATCTTTCACCCTAACTCTAGCTCTAACCATAGAGATAACCCTAACCCTAACCCTGAACCTAACCCTAAACCTAACAATAACCCTAGCCCTAACCCTAGCCCTAACCCTAACCCCAGCCCCAACCCTAGCCCTAACCCTAACTCTGAAACCTAGCCCTAACCCTAGCCCTAACCCTAGTCCTAACCCTAACCCTAGTCCTAGCCCTAACCCTAGCCCTAACCCTAACCCTAGCCCAAGCCCTAACCCTAACTCTGGCCCTAACCCTAGCCCTAACCCCAACTCTAATCATAGCACTAACCCGAACCCTAACACCTACCCTAACCGAAACCATAACCCTAGCCTTTACCCTAGCCTTTACCCTTGCCCTAAAACTGGCCTGAAAACCAACCCTTGACCGAACTGTCGCGCTAACTCTAAGAAAATCCCTGGCCCTACCCCTAACTTTAACCCTAACTCTAGATCTAACCATAGAGCTAACCCCAACCCTAAGCCTGAGCCTAACCCTGAATGTAACCCTAGCCTTAGCCCAAACCCTAGACATTCCTGTAGCCACAATCCTAACCCTAAACCTAGCGCTAAACCTAACCCTAGCCCAAACGTAGAGCTAACGCCAAGCCTAACCCTAGAAACAACCCTAGCCTGAACCCTAGGCCTAACTCTAACCCTAACCACAACCCCAGCCACAACCCTGACCCTGAACCTAATCCTACACTTATCCCTAGCCCTAGCCCTAACACTAGCCCTAAACCTAATCCTAGCCCTAACCGTAAATGTAACCCTAACCCTAACCACAACCCCAGCTCTGAACTTAGCCCTAACCCTAAGACTAGCTCTAGCACTAATCTTAGCCCTAACCGTAACCCTAACCCTACCCGTAAACATAACACTAGCCCTAACCCTAACCATTGCCCTGACCCTAGCCCAAACCCTAGCCATAACCCTAGCACTAACCCTAACCCTAGCCCTAACCCTAGCCCTAACCTTAACCCTTGCCCAAACCCTAGTCCCAATCCTAGCCCTAACCCTGGCCCTAGCCGTAACCCTAGCACTAACCCTAGCCCTCACCTTAGAACTAAACCTAGCCCTAATCCTAGCTCTAACCCTAACCCTAGCCTAGACCTAACCCGAGCCCTAACCCTAACCCTAGCCCTAACTCCAGACTTAACTCTAGCCCTAACCCTAGAGCTAAACCTAGTCCTA
The DNA here is from genome assembly GCA_948474755.1 of Ctenosaura bakeri. Classification (NCBI taxonomy): domain Eukaryota; kingdom Metazoa; phylum Chordata; class Lepidosauria; order Squamata; family Iguanidae; genus Ctenosaura; species Ctenosaura bakeri. The sequence continues at coordinate 39,010 of CAOLHI010006156.1, forward strand.
ACCCTAAACCTAGCCCAAAACCTAGCCCTAACCCTATCCCTAACCATAACCATAACCCTAACCCTAACCGAAGCCCTTAACATACCCCAATTTCAGAAATAACATAAGGCCTAACCCTAGCCATAACCCTAACCCTTGTCCTAACCATAGAACTAACCCTAACTCCAACTTTAACTCTAGCCCTGACCCGAGACATAACCCTATACCTAACCCAGGCCCTCACGCTAGCCCTAACCATAGGACTAAGCATAGTCTTAAACCTAGCCATAACCGTAACCCGAAAACAAAACTTAACACTCCCACTAACCCTAGCCCTAATCCTAGCCCTAAGACCTAGCCCTAGCCTTACCACAACCATAACCCTAACTCTGAGCCTAACCCTACCACTACCCCTAGCCCTAGCCCTAGCCCTAAGCCCTAGACCTAGCACTAACCCTAACTCTAGCCCTAACCCTAGGCCTAACCCTAACCCTAGCCCTAACCATAACCCTAGCCCTAGCCCTAACCCTATCCCTAACACTAGCCGTAACCCTAGCCCTTGCCCTAACCCTAATCCTAGCCCTAAATCTAGCCCTAAAGCTAGCCCTAACCATAACTCTAGCCCTAACCCTAGACCTAACTGTAACCATAAACCTAATCCTAGCTCTAACCTTAGCCCTAACCCTAACCCTAGCCCTAACCGTAGCCCTAACCCTAACCCTAGCCCTAACCCTAGCCCTAACCCTACCCTAACCCTAAACTTTGATGTAACCCTAACCCTCGCCCTAACCCTAACCCTCGCCCTAACCATAGAAGTAACCCTAACACCAACCTTAACTCTAGCCCTCACCTGAGACATAACCCTATACCTAACCCTGGCCCTCACGTTAGCCCTAACCATAGCACTAAGCCTAGTATTAAACCTAGCCATAACCGTAACGTGAAAACCAAACGTAACAGTACCACTCACCCTAGCCCTAACCCTAGTCCTAACTCTAGCCCTAACCCTAACCCTAACCTTAGCTGTAACCCTAGCCCTAGCCCTAACCCTAATCCTAGCCGTAAATCTAGCCCTAATGCTAGCCCTAACCCTAACCCTAAGCGTAACCCTAACCCTAACCCTAACCTAATCCTAAACCTAAAACCTAAAACCTAAACCTAAACCTAAACCTAAACCTAAACCTAACCTAAACCTAAACCTAAACCTAACCTAAACCTAAACCTAATCCTAATCCTAAACCTAAACCTAATCCTAACCTAAACCTAAACCTAAACCTAATCCTAAACCTAAACCTAACCTAAACCTAAACCTAAACCTAAACCTAACCTAAACCTAAACCTAAACCTAAAACCTAAACCTAAACCTAAACCTAATCTTAACCTAACCTAAACCTAAACCTAACCTAACCTAAACCTAAACCTAATCCTAAACCTAAACCTAAACCTAACCTAAACCTAAACCTAAACCTAACCTAAACCTAACCTAAACCTAAACCTAAACCTAACCTAAACCTAAACCTAAACCTAACCTAAACCTAAACCTAAACCTAATAACCTAAACCTAAAACCTAAACCTAAATAAACCTAACCTAAACCTAAACCTAACCTAAACCTAAACCTAAACCTAATCCTGATTTCAAAGGAGGAGGATGTGCTTTTTACAGCTCCTCAATACCTTTCAGCAAAATAGTGGATTCCGCTGAATCCAGTGAAAATGCTGCAACCTCACTAATTGGGGTAGGCAGTGGAACCCTTCAGGCATAGGG
>CAOLHI010006157.1:0-41197 GCA_948474755.1 Ctenosaura bakeri
ACCTATCTGGCACCTTATGGCCACAGGTATACCAAGATGTTTAGAGCTATTAAAATAAAATATTAAAATATTGAGAAGGAAAGCCTATATTTTAGGGAGGAGTGGGGAGGAGAGGAGGACAGCCTGACAAAGGCAAAGATGATTGAACATACTCAGTATGTACTGAATGCTGCTGCTGCTGTTGTTTGCCTTGGAGTTGTTTCTAACTCATGGGGTTTTCTGGAGCTGAGAATGTGCGATGTACCCAAAGTCACCCAGTGGGTTTCCATGGCCGGGTGGGGAATCAAACCCTAGTCTCCAGGACTGTAGTCAAACACTCAAATCACTACACCATGCTGGCTGTCTACTGAATGCTGACTATAGGTTAAAAGAAAACCAAACCCAGCAACAACCATAAAATAGTAGTGGGGACATGGGATGGAAAAATATCCTCAAAGAAGAGATGGATGATTTGGTGAACCTTGAACAGGAGCACTTCATATTGAAATATTTGATCATCAAAAACCATTTAATTATTAATATGAGATCTTAAATCTTAATAATGAATTAAATGGAATTAGTCTTACCTCCTGCAACAAAGTTTGCATCATCATAGTTATCCTCATTTTCCTGAGGTCTATAAAAGGGAAGAAATTAACATGTTACAACAAGAATAAAGATGAGGCTGAAATTCTCAAAATGCTGTTGTCAGCGACAGCCTGACGTAAGCCCTAAAATCAACGAGAGGAGTTTTTTCCCCAAAACTATGTTCTAAACATGACACTTTTTTTCCTGAATCTGACAGTATAGGCTTTCTGTATTTTTAAAATCTGCACTCACTTGCAAAAATTCAACAAAGGAATCTTTTTCACATCATTGCATCATGCTGGGTCACTGCTGCCTTTAAAGGCAGTCCTATATTTCTCTCCCCCTCTCTGTCTAAACAACAATTTGCTGTCCATTCATGACATCTTAAATCTTCTGCCCAACAGCAACCACCTGGAAATCTGGAAATCACAAGCTGCTCTTGTGAGGCAAAGGAGGACACGAGAGCACTTATAGATAAGAACAGGAATTCCAGGTGTTGGTCTTGGAGGAGGAGCTCTCTGAGGAAGGACAGCTGGCTGAAGTTGCCAGAGTGAAAACTGGATAGGGTTCCTGTACTATTAATGGTTTTGTAGAATATGAAATTTCAGCAGGTTTTGTTTGTCACAGAACATGGTAACAAAGTAATCTCTGGTGAAATTCTGTCTTCTACACAACCAGTAAAAATACAGGAGCCCTCTCCAAATTTCACTCTGGCAACCCTAGCATGTTACTGACCTTAGTAGCCTATAGCATTATACCACTTCATCTAGTGTACCCAGGAAAGAGTGGGAATTCCATGGTTCTGTCCTTCCTCCTGAAGTATAGTTTTTCTGACTAGAGAACTTCCTTACTATCTGGCTAAAGGAATTATTTGTTTAACTAATAACATCTGCATCAGCAATATTACAAAGCCTGTTCCTTGCCTTCCTCTTAACTTCTTCTCTAGCTTTTCTCCTCCTATTCTCTCTTCTCTTTTCTCTCTCCTTCACTTTCTTTAGTATAACAGAGCACCACACTCTGTAATTAAAGAACAGCACTGATTTTGGAAAAAAAGTAGAGCTGTCCTATAGGTATGCCGTTCAACATTTATATACTAGCCTGCAAGTAAATCCATACAAAGTCTTTGAAGGTTTTGTCTAGCATCTTCATGTGAGTTTCTGACCATGATAAAGCCCCAACTTTGGCCACACAAAACTGGCTTCTGTTGTAAGCCCCTGTTGCTCCTTGTGCTGCCACTAACCCTTCCTTTAGCCCAGAGCTTTCCAGACTCTTCATGTTGGTGACGCACTTTTTAGACATGCATCATTTCATGACACACTAATTCAGTTATACTAACAAACGGGACATTAAACTAACCCCATATAAGAGATATGGACATATACATAAATTGTAATAACAAAATGTATGGGGACACAGCATATCTCATGAAAACCTTTCAGATATTTTAAAATATATGATTTATAAATAATAATGTACATTTTCAAGATTGTAGGCAACACACCTACACACTTCAAGCTACACACTAACGTGTCACGGCACACCGTTTGGAAAGCCCTGCTTTAGCTCACTAGAGTAATGAGCTTTACGCACACATGGACATACACCAAACTACCAGTGGCATGAATACTTATTGAAAATGCAGTCTTGGGCAGACTCCTCCTTGAAGCAAGTTGTGCTTTGACCTGCATAGTTGTGTCTAAAAGTTATAGGAAATGTGTAGACAGGGGTGGGATTCTAGACACCCAATACCCACATGTTAAATATTATGTCTGAAAGAGTATGAAAGAGAACAACCATAGGTACAGAGGTGAAAAACTTCATCCATAGGTATAGTGGCTAAGAGATTAAGACTAATGAAACAGGAGCTTTTGTGGATTATAATCTTCTTCCTCAAATATATGACAGAATTCTTATTAAAAACATGAATATCTGAGTAAAATTCCCACCCTTCCCGATTCAGGATTATTCACAGAAAGCCAAACCTATAAATCACATATTTACTTGCAAAAGATGGAGTGAGGTGGGTCTTATTTCAACATAAGTAAATCTCCATAGTCTGAAGTGATTGTATTGAGGGTCTGGCCACACTGATATATTTTCTTTTTGCAAATCACATTCCATTCCCCTTAGCCTCCTAGATTTCTGTTCGTAAAACACCCACACCCACACACCCACACACAATTTGACCTCCCCCCAAATATTTATGGAAATCTTGGGATTCCCATATATACTGATACTCCCTTGATGTTTTTTAGTAGTCCTGTTTTTGGCTTCATAACTGTCATAACTACGTAAGTACATAAGTTCCATAGCTGCCATAAGTACATAACACCTGAGCTTACTCTTGGTAGGTTGACATAAAAGGGGACAGGATTAACAGCATTTTCTGCCCTCCATGAGCTTACCAATACCTCATAGTCATGCACTTACATAGGCATTTCCCCCTGTGACTTTCAGGTGACAAACTAGAGGTATAAGGATGGTCATGTATCCTACTTTACAGACAGCAGACCTGTATAGGAATAGCTGTCTGGTCCAACTCTGGTTTAAAGATAAATTACCTTTTAAGAAAGAGTGGTATAGGCCTTGAAGTTCCCCATCCACAATTATAACCTAGATAGCCGATGAAGGTTGTTTAGTTGTAGTCTTTCTCACTATGGGGACACATACTGCATTTCTATTCAAACAATAATGATTATTTCTAACATCAATGTCTACATATGCAAATTTGACTTGAATCAGTGACTCTTTTGTCCTCTTTCTTTCTTTCCTTTTTTTTTTAGGTTGATTTCCTCTTTTTTTTGGCACTACATAAAGGGCCATCCAGATGGGAAGGTAATGCAGGTAGACTGTTTAGCATGTCCTATTTATCTTAAAATAAGATCCCTTCCTCTGTTTTATACACATGGACACAGCAGATACACAATCAAAGAAAGGTGGCTGCTGCATCCTTTTGACTTGGGCACTTATACAACTGCTAGGGTTCAAGAATAGCATTCTCATTGTCACATAGCAATGAAAGAAAACAAATACTGTGACAACGATCAAAGAAAGGGAGTTTCAAAATGACTGTACAGGGGAAAATGTTTCAACAGAAGTATGACCTAAGAGGTTTCCCCAATTCACCAAGAAACAAGGGAAGCAAATTTAATGTATATTCACACATGGTATCACACCTTGGTTTGATGTTTCGTGGAGGAAGGACTGGTGGAGCTTGTGCCAATGGGTGTGAACCTGGGGGTGGAGGGGGAGGAGCTGCTGGTGGCTGTGGGGCAGCAGCAGTTGGTGTGACAGAACTGGGCGGTGGAAGTGGAGGGGGGAAGCCAGCTGCCTGCAGTTTGGTAGAACCTGGAAGAAAAGAAAGAAAAGAAAAAAGGAGTGATGGAACACAAATATACTTAAGGAGAAGTCACAGTAAGAATGTTCATACTGTACACTCTCACCCTGTACAATACTGAGGTTCAGATATCTGTGACAGTATTTGTACATAAGCTGCCTTGGGTCCCACTCTGGGAGAAAAGCAGCATACAAATGCAGTAAATAAATGAATTTGTTCATTCCTGGTTTGTACACAGTTACCAGAATCCTCTTCAATCCAAGGTACAATGTACTTGAATAGGATTAACAATACATGCATGCTGTACCCTCCAAATGTCCTGATTTGGTAGGGACAGTCCTAATTAATGTTGACACACACACGCACGCACACGCACACACACGCAGCTTTTCAACAGCTTATACAATATCCCAGTTTCTCGCTCCTCCTTCCACTTTCTCCCTTTGTCCCTGGCATACTTTAGTTGCTGCAAACTGAGTTCACAGTGGAAAAGCAGTTTGTACTCAATTAACTGAGAAGAAGAGAGAGATAAAAAGAGGGGGTTGAATTTGGTCCTTCCCAGTAGGCTCAGACAAAAACAAACTGCTGCAGGATCTTCTACCTTGTGTTTTTCCTGATTAATAACTCATTTTGACCACACTCTGATGTTGCTTTGCTGCAAATTTCTTAGTTTTCATCTGTGAAATGTTGGAGGATATGATATGCTTGTGTGAGCTGATCAGCCTGTTAGGGTAGATAAACAAACCACACCTCACCATATCCCCAGGTGGACAGAGAGCTGTCTTGAACCCCCAAATGCAAGGTAGAAAGATAGAAAAGAGAAGGAAAGACAGACAGGCAGGCAGGCAGGCAGGCACGTATAACTTTGGCCAAAGGATCCCGGGAAGGATGATTTATTCTTTTAGGCTTCCCTTCTTATATGATTTTTATGTTTATATTAAAGAATGCTTACAGAAAAGAAAAGATTCATGCATCAGCATTAGCAGAGTCGCAGTTTGTACACGTGTTACATTCTATGTGACACTTAACTTCCCAAGTCAACATGACCCTCTTACATCCTAGGTCATTCTCAAAGATATCTTTCGCATTCGCAGTGTCCTTCTTTTTGCACAGGCTGATTATAAACAGGAGCACAGCAGAATAAACGATTCTAAAGTAAGGTTGTTTGATGTGCTACAAGTGTCTAAAATGCCAATTAATATCGCAGTTAATGATTATTAAGTATTAATTCTATGGCAAGTTACAGAGCCCCAAATTTCAAGCCTAACAAGCGTAGGGAGTCCCTGGAATTGAGTCAGGGTTGCTGTAAACCAGCCCACCTCCCCAAAATTGTTTTTTCTTCTTCTTTTGACATCTTTCCTGTTGGTTTGAAAACTGTGCTTCAGTGCATTTTTCAGAGGGGATGGTATCCATTGCTCAACAGATTCATAAAAGAATAAATGACTCAGAAAAATATTAAGAACCACACATGTAAAGTAAGTGTTCCTAAAGTTTCCATGGAGCATAACTCCTTTTCTCCCAGAGCTGCTCATAGCACATTCTGAAAAGGATGCATGGTGTTGTTATTTCCGCTATGGCACCCTTAGTGAGGACCCCCAGATATCACTTTTTGATATCATTTAATTTGGCCTTAGCTGGACTGGCTCGCAGTGACCTCATCTCACGTGCCTGCAAGTTCTCCGGACAAGCACGGACGGAGTGCGGCCGTCTCCATTGAAGCCAGCAACTAAAACTTCACCCAAAGCTTTAGGGAACTTCCCGCCACAACTTCCTCAATAGCCACACGGCTTTCAGGCAAGTTACTCTTTTACGATGGGCCATCAACGTCTCGGCCAAAGGTATTGTCTTTACATGTAAATCCCATCATGTTAATGATGACGTCACCCGATCCCTTGTCCAGCACCAAAACCTCTTTTGTTCTCCTTTGGGACCGCCATAGCTGAAAGGCACGATCTTCCCTATAAAAACCCTTCACTTTTAACCGATCCTCGGATCACCTTTGACTGCCATCCCACCCTGCCGTTGGTGTGTTTAAAGGACTCCCCTCAGCGCCCCACGCTGAGCTTTCTTCCCCGAATCTCCACCTTCTCCCCAGGACTACGGAACAGGTCGTATTGCCTCCCCTTGCAACTCTTTTCCTTTCTAGTTAGTTAGTCTGTGTTTATCTTTGTGCTTCTGTTTAATAAAGAATTGTTTATTGTTTGGAAACACCTTGTCTAGCCACTCTCTAACCCGCCTCTGTATACATAGGGTAAAAGATCTCGCTATGTTACCCTGCCTCTCGTTAGCAAAACCAGTGCTCTGAGTTTAATTTCCCCATCTTTGGTATTTTAATTGGCAAAGCCGGGCGCCCCTCGTGGGACCCCCAATTCTCAGGGTAACAGTGTGTGTTTGTGAGAGGGGGGATTCTGAGGTAAGAGTACAAAATTTGAGAGAGGAAGAGACTGAGGAGAGCAGAGGATACTATATCAATAAGAAGCACCAACTACAAGAAACAGCAGAGAGGATAACTGCAGCCATGCTTTCAACTTAACAGGCATCTGCCAGCAACTCTGAAGCCAAAGATGGCAGGATGAGGCCGACAGTGGCATTCCAGCCCAGGGCACTGCAGCAGCAGACATACATGAGACATAAGTGGAAATCCGATTTTATGGACTCCAGCCCTCTCCCTCCGTTTCTTAAGAGCTTATAAAGCTGTCTGAATTGTTCTCACTTCTTTCTTCCACTCCTTATTAATTTTTTTTTAGCAAATATTCTTCACTAAGTTTTCTATTCAGCCTTCAAGATTTCATAACAGTGTTTCTGTGGGCAGATGAAATTTTTTTAAAAAAAAGCATTTACAGAGTTGAACTACTGTTATTTGTAATGATTGAGGTGGAGGTAGTAACTTTTCCAGAGAACAAGCCCTGCTGATTTTTATGTATAGGACAGCAGCAGTGCTTTATGAAGAACTGCTTAAATTAAACAAAAAAATCCACAAAATCCCAGAAATCATTCTTTCTTTTTGTTTTGTTAATCTGGAGATATAAGCATTTAAACAGCAATGTAAACACAGAAACTACTGTATGGACATATTTACATTCCAATAGGCTTACACTGCATATGCCTTGGATGTTATGTGTGCATATCTACATCAGTGTAAAATAAAATAAAACATTTGCATTTTCCACAATGTAGCAAGCTGATATTAATTGTCCTCATAGCTTCTGTCTAGAAAAGGGTGATGACCTGACATGACTGTAAAATGTGTACCAAACTGGCTTCCAGTTCTCCGTATCTCCTAAACTGACTACCCAGTGCTGCAGTCTGCCACCCCTCTTAATACTCCCTTTTTGTCTAAATGACACCATCCACTTCCTATTTATCTGCCTTCTGCAAATGGCTGCCTGTAGTTAGCTTCACTTTGTCTTGCATATTATTCAAGATACAGAAGACTATATTATGTAGCTGGCGATTTGCTTCTTACAAGGTGCTTGTTTGTCTTTTAATTCAAATTAAGAAACACATCCCTACTGTGTTTCTTTTAGTGTGTGTGTGCAAGAGAGAGAGTGTTAGATCTTTCATTTTGCCGTTTAATATATAAGGGATGCAGTTTTACTACACCATTGTAAATAATGGGACTTGAGCATTCATGAATTTTGATATCTGTCTTCCTTCTTGCACACCTCAAAATATAGCAAATGGCTTAGTAAAAAGAATCAGGTGATTAAGTGGAGAAAGAGACACGATATAGGGTGAAAACAAAACACTGCATGGGAAAATTATGATTATAATGCCTAGTGTTTTCAATTTTTTAACTTTAATGACACCATAGAAGGGAGGCTCTGGATCCGACTAGAGCACTGGAAGAGATGGGGGCTAACCCTTCCTTATTATGTTCCTCTGCAGACTGTTAGCCTATACTCCCTTTTTCGGGGAGGAGGAGAAATATGGCAATAACAGGAAAAGCTCCTACACCTTCCAAGATTTTACAAGTGAAAATTGGTACACATGTGGCCGAGCAACATAAGAATGTGGTCAAGATGGCAGAACTTTATTAATGAGGAAAAGAAGACAAGCCCCTTCTCTCTCCTGCCTCCCTATTCAGTTAATGGATTGCAAATTACTTGTTCATTTTGAACACAGTTTACAGGAATTGAGGTAACTTGAGGACAAAGTAGGAAGATGAGAGAGAAACTAGGCCATTTTAAAAGCAGCTGAAAAGATGGGAGGACAGAGGTTTAATCTAATGTCTGTGCCAAAGTGGAATAGCTGGAGGCTGTACAGTAAATAATGTAATAGCAAATGGATGAAAGGTAGCAAATTACAGTCATCCCTCCACATTTGCTAACATTGGAGGTATAGGACCCCCATGAATGTGGAAAAATCGTGACTAACTCTAGGCCCTCCCAAACAATATTTAACACATAAAAAAGTATGATCACCATGTTCAGCCCACCATGGATTCCTTTGAGGCATCAGGGTTCTTTCACAAGGCAGAAATGGGTGGCTGGTGGGGCTTCCTGCCACTTCCACTGCTGCCCCACACCATTTTTAATAGGGCCTCGTTCACAGTTTCTCAGTCTCACAAGGCTTGCAGTACCTATTAAAAATTGCATAGGAAGGCAGCCGAAGTGACAGCAAATAATCTGTGAATAATCAAATCCACAAAAGTGAAACCTGCAAATGTGGAGGGCTGACTGTAAATATCAACATGGACAAGCCAAAGGCAGGAGTGATCTCCCAATAATTTCTTAAAGCTGGACCAAGACCATACTATCTGGATATTGAAGAGCAGGGAGTTCCATGCATGAAGAGTATAATAAAGCCAGGCAAGATCATATTCTGGGCAATGTCCTAAGATCTTTATCTGAGGTCCTGCTCAGAGTCCCCCATGATAGTGAGTGGGTGGAGCCTATTTGTGAGGAGGGCTTATTGTGGTGGGTTTCAGATTCAGACATGTCTTCCCTTAGAGAGGTCCATCTGGTGCCTTGCTTGTTTTCAGCATTAGGTGAAGATTTTTCTATTCTTATAGGATTTTAACCTATTTTAAGTCAGAGCTTTAAAACTGCTCTCCTGCTGTATTGTTTTCTTCTGTCTTTGATATGTTCCTTTACTGCTGCCTTCAGTTTATGTTTCAAAGTGATATCGCTTGGTTTTACTGGCCTAAAAATCCATTGTTACACTGGCAATGCAGCACCAGTGTAATGAAACTTAATTTTACTCTCAGACGCATCCCCCAAATTGACCCTCAGATTGTCCCCTAAATTGGCTTCGAGATGGTTTCCTAGTCCTCCAGGGCAGGTTTTTGAGGCATGGGTTGGTGATAGTTAGCAGTGAGAAGGAAACATCCCCCCTCCTTTACACTATTTTGACAGTTGACATCCAGCAATGGGTATTATCCATTATTGGGTCTGTTTTGGGGAAGTATGCAGGACAACATTGCACACATCTGTGTACAAGATCTACTTTGGTACTATTAGAAACATCAGATTACCACAGAATATCCATCAGGGGCTATACTCTGTCCCATGGCTGGTCCTGCCATTAGTGAAATGACTGCCTCAGGCAGCAGATGTAGGGTGTCATAAAAGGACAGAAAATTGTTAATAATTTTGTTGTTATTCAATGCCTTCAAAGTTGCCTCCCACTTAAGGGGAATACTCCCGTAAGGTTTTCTTAACGACTATAATTCAGAGGTTTGCCTTTGCCTTTCTCTAAAGCGTAGAGAAGGTGACTTGCCCAGAGCTGTTCAGTGGACTTCCATGGCTATGAGGGCATATAAGCCCTGGACGGATAGAGTCTTAGCCCAACACTGAAACAAGTATACTACACTGTTTGGTTTATTATTATCATGTTTTTACTGCCAGAAATATGTGTGACAGGATTACAGGATTGATTGATTGATTGATTGATTGATTGATTGATTTTTGTCTCCTGCAATAAAATAAAATGACATGGCTAGCTGGGGAGGAGGTCATATTTCCCGCTCTGTCCCAAAGTGTTCTCTGCTATTCAAACTAATGCAAAAGAGAGAGAGAGAAAGAAAACTACAAAGAGAAAAGAGAAAACCTCCAAAAGTGGTCAAAGAGAAAACCTCCCGTATGATATGGGCTTGTTCTATACCTAGTTGACATGGAGGAACTTTCGATGTTCGTAAAATAAAGAGTAAATAAAAGGGAAAAAATTACTCACTTTCTCCATTATTTTTCCGAAACCTTTCCAGGTCAACTGTTGGAGGTCTGCTGGGTTTCTGTGGAGGTGGGGCTAATTTGAATAGTGGAGGCAATGCCTTTCGTTTTGGCATACTCTTGTATTTCTCTTCCTTTTCTGAGTTATTAACCCATGGCCCTGTTGTAGCTCCTTTGACAGAACTGACACATTTAGCCAAAGGTGCACTGGAGGTTGATCCTAAGTCCTCTTGATTGAATCTGGAAATGTTCTTGATGACACTTGACCTTCCTTCTTCGTTCTCTTGTGCCAGAGGTTTCTGGTAGACTGAAGCCAAGGTGGCCTGATTACTGGCCACATGTTTCAAAGGCGGGAAGGGGCCCGTGGTGGAACCCATTCCATCATTGCTGTTTTCCTCAGGTTCTTTTGGCATCCGAAATGAGCTTACTTTTGGTTTGGGGCCCACTGCGCCTGAAGGTGCCTGATTCAAATTCACGCTTCTGTTGGAAGCTTCTTCATTGTGGATGGGTTGTAGCCCTGGTTTTTCCTTTAGAGGAGGCTTTGGAAAATGAGATTTGAGTTCATTTTCCTGTGCAGCAGAGATTCTTTCCTTGACATTTCGAAACACAGGCTTTGGTTCACTTTCTTGGGAGTCAAGTTTCAAGCCTGGCCTCAGTCCCAAAGGTTTTGTTTCATTTTTCAAAGAGCCAGGTGACCTGTTTTCAGACGGTTTGGGGAAAAGTGGCTTTGGTTCCTGTTTTAGTCCTTCTGTAGGTTTGGGACCCAAAGGTTTAGGATATCCAGGTCTTTCATTGGCTTCTCTGCTGGCTGCTTGGGCCAGTGCAGCAACCTTGCTGGCTACAGGACTGTTCTTCAACACGGGTGGCTTTGCATCCTTGTCTGATATGTCATGAAGAGAAGGTTTCACACCCGAAGGAGGTTTAAGAGGTGCAGGTTTGTTAAAGCTGCTGGGTTTGACAGGTTGGCCAGCATTTTCCAGTTGACTAAATTTCTCAAATGCTGTTTTCGTGACCAAAGAAGGTTGTCCACCGATTTTGACTTGCCTGTTGTGAACCTCCTCAGCTGGGTTGTTACTAAACTTCGCCATGATGGATTTCACGTTTGTGTTGGCATCCTGCAAGGTATAAAGAAGATAAAAGAGAGAGCAGAGTGAGAAGCCTTTTACATTGCTGTTCACATATTTTGTACTTTTGAAGGCTTTCCTGGTTTGAGGCTTGTGTCACTCCTGATTGGTTAGAGATACCTCAGCATTTAGCTTCCTGTATGGCCAAAGATGTTCAACTTTTTTGCTTCATAGCTGTTGTGGTTAAAGTATATTTCAAGGCGTTCATTGCAGATGAGAGCAGTTTTGCTGACTGGATCTGTCCCAGCTTTGTCTGCCGTAATTTCTTTCCCTTCCTGTTATATTTGCAAAATATGGAACTGATAGTTAAACTCTTCATTTACCAAAAATTCATGTACAAATCAACAAGTCTGAACTCAGCAGACTTACATCTTTGTAACACAAGTCCTGTTGGTGTGTATGGGAGCTCTGAATTAAAAAAAAATGACAAAAGAAGTCTCAGTTTTGCTTTGATAAATTGTGTAAAAACAGTTTCTTCTTGACCAGATATCCATGTACAGGGCCCAGGATTTTGGGGTGTAGGCATATGGGCAAGATTACTCTCCCACCATTCTCTTCCTTAGTTTGGAAGACATGGGAAGTGCAAACAAGATATCTTTTCTGCTCCTTTATCTAATGTTCCACGTAAATGAGTATGACAGTGCTTTTGAGCCAGTGTCTAAATTCTTTTCTAGATTTATAGTCCCAAGGTATTCAAATCTTTAATAGCAGTTATGGGCCATAATTCTTGACATTAACAATACAGGTACAAGGATCAAATGGCTAGTTTTTTTCTCCCTTTTATGAGAAAAAATGGGCAGAACAGTAAGCTGGGAAAAACCGGTAGCCCTCTCTAAAAAGATTCTTCTAAACATTGTTCTCCTGTAATTGTTCAGAACTGACAGATCCTAGGGAACAAAATACTGCCATGCCCAGAAGCAAGCCTGGGCTACAATGGAGAAAAAAGCCCTTAGTTGGGAAGAAGTGGGACACAATACCATCTGAGGCTGCAATCTTGTGAGGTATGTTCATTTGAGACCAGATAAAACTTCCTGCCCACTTTGGCACTGCCTTTTCGTGGTGGTGGTGGGATTGTGTACTCCCATGAGCTAAGAGGGTGTACTGACAGTAGCATTGTTACTGATAAGGTCTCCCAAAGACAGGTGTTTGCTGAGAATCTGGACTCAATGTGCCAAAAAGCACCTCGATAGTAAGCAGGTAATACCAACTGAGGAACTCCCAGAGACAATGGCAGTGGCACTTTAGCTAATTCTCATTAGTACTGCACCAAAGAAGGCAATGGATCCCCTGGATCTACAGGAGTTTTGTTCCATGACCCTCCAAAAATAGCAAAAAATGTGAATGATTTGCATCCTATATTATTAAATTGCGGTGACATGTGCACAGATGCTTCAGCACATCCACATTCATGTTGCTGCCAGTTGACGTATAGGATGCAATGCTCCATGATCTCTTGAACTTGCGGATCTGGAGGTCACATATATGGAGGATCCCCTGTAGTAGATCTGATATCCTGTTCTCCACTAACATGAAAGCTATTCTTCATACATATCAACTGCAATACTGTTTTTGACGTTCTCATGGTTGAAGACAGCAACACCTACATTGTACACATCTCAAGACAGCATGGCCCATTAGTCTTATTTGTGTGTTACTACAGAGTGTAGAACACAAATAACTACTAAGCGGTAGGATGTCAAGATCCGCCTGCATCTTTACTTTCTTTCTTACTACGTAAGTATAGTAATCCTGTAAATGTTGAAAGGTGATGATGCATCATCAGTACATTTCTTCCTTCCTTCTTTATATAAGAGAAGGGGGGGGGAGTAAAGATCCAAAGTGGTGCAAGAAAAACCACAACATTTTCTTGTGCTATTTATTTTCATTGTTAAAAGTCTTAATTTGTTTCATGTTTCATTAATCGGAATTACCCTTGTTTTTGTTATTTACTAATTTTTCTGCTAATTAACATTATTCTAGCATGTCTCTGTTTATGTTCTATTATCTGCAGCTTTGGTGTTTTCCATTCAAATTACATGACATTCAGGGAGTGACTGGTTAATAAACAATGGGTAGAGCTGAAGTTCTGAAACAAGCAGGGTCAGAAAATGGAAGCTCTATCAGAGATGATCTGCATGGTTTAGGAAGGTTGGCACTATAAGGATGGATATAATAGGCAGAAACAATGTTTACACCAGGAACGGGCATGCTCCAGAGCAGGGAGGACTTCATTATCCAGTTTTCAGCTGCCCTGGGCAACTGCAGAACACCACTGCACCTAACATTTTTTTTTTTGGGGGGTGGGAAGTGATGTTGCATCACATCCAGTCACTTTTGTGATCTACTTTAGGGGGAAACTTGTTGTTTTTTGGATGGGCATTTGTAGGCATTGCAAGGCTGTTGTGTAGCTGGTTTTCTGACCAAAAACCTGTAGGGGAATTTAGGGGGCCACAAAGGGCTCGTGGCATGTCCCAAGCCCTGCACTGGATCCCCCAATGGTTGGGTATGGACCATGTACTGCAAACCTCTCACTCAGCTGGATAGGGGCCAGCATCCCTCCATCTATCCTTGGTCCTCCTTTAAAAATGCATTTTTTGATCCAGTACTCTGAGAAAAGCCAGGCAGCTGTTCCTTGGCACATGTGGGCTGCCATTTATGTTTCCCCAAGTAACATTACATCAGGGGCGTAGAATCATAGTATCATGGAATAATAGAGTTGGAAGAGACCACAGGGGTGATCCATTCCAGCCCCCTGCCATGCAGAAAACCACACCAAAGCACTCTCAACAGATGGCTATCCAGCCTCTGCTTAAAAACCTCCAAAGAAAAAGATTCCACCACTCCAAGGCAGCATATTCCACTGCCAGGCAGCTCTGACCATCAGGAAGTTCCTCCTGAGGTTCAGGTGGAATCTCTTTTCCTGTAGCTTGAATCCATTGCTCCTTGTCCTAGTTTCTGGAGCAGTAGAAAACAAGCCTGTTCCCTCTTTGATACGGCAACCTTTCAAATATTTGAATAATGGCATTATGAAAAATGAAATGGCTGCTACACCTCAACTACCCAGCACTCCTTGGAAAGCTGCTTGGATAGCTGCTCTCTGTTGCCTACCATAGCCAAGCCACCAGATCTTAGTGATGGGCAATACAAGAGCACTAAAGGACATTCTTGTGCTCATGCCTGGAGCTGGCCAAATAAGAATAACTAGTGTCCTTTTCTTGTATGCCTAGAATTTGTGTCTGTGGCTCAGTATCGGAACACAGTGGCTGTGGTTCTTGCTTCACTTAAATGGGAGAAAGTACACCTGGGCATTTGAAACACAAGCACTCTAATGTTTCTCTAAAAATACCCAGGAACCAAAAGTCAGACACAAAAGAACCATATCCTTGGTTCCGAGCATAGATCTGCAGCAAAACAAACAAACAAACAAACAAACAAAAAAAGCATTCCCTATACTCTAGTTACTTTTAAGGGTACACAGACAGGGAAGGCTCTCTTCATATAATATGCACCACATATTGGGTAAGAACTGTAAAAGAGAACAGAATAAGGAACTGGGATGTTGTCATTTCGGAGGGTTTGATCTGTCTCCAGGAATAAACATCACACCCACGTGATTTCTGAACGATAAAAAGACTGCAGTTCTCCATTTACTTTATATATTTAGAACTGGGTCCTACAATTTATTTTTAAAGTTTTCTTGGGGAGGGGGGAGGGGAACCTTGTGAGTTTTGTTCCAGCATTTCAGAACAGGGTGGGACTTGTTCTCATAGGAAAAGCAATCATCTACTCAGATAGCTGCTTGTTATTGCCTTTGCAATAGTACATCAGACCCGAAAGTGGACAAAATTTTCCTGCAATAGAGAAAAATTACAGATTTCCTTTCTGCTTCTCTTCTACCCAAATCTCATCTAAAAGTGAGAAAGACACTGCGTTGAAAAATAACTATGGACGGGCATATTTAAATAGCATCTCTCTATTCATTCTTTTTCCACACAACTTAAAATATTGCTCATGTTCATTTTGGTTTAACATTTTTAAAAAGAAGAAGGGAAAAATGCAAGTCTTTTTGCAATGTATTGATTAAGTATCGAGCCTAATAATTTGCTGAAATCTGACATTCTTACTTACTTTTAGTTCAGTGCAATTTTGTCTTTTGGCATGTTTTCTGAACATAGAATCATATTGCTGGAAGAGACCACAAGGGCTACCGAGTCCAACCACCTGATATGCAGGAATGCCCAATTAAAGCATTCCTGACAGATGCCCATCCAGCCTCTCTTTAAAAATCTTCAAAGAAGGAGACCTCACCTCACTCTGAGGCAGTGGATTCCATTGTCGAACTGCTCTTACCATCAGGAAGTTCTTCCTAATGTTCAGATGAAATCTCTTTTCCTGAAGTTTGAAGTTTTCCTGAAGTTTACATTCCTCTTTCCAGAAATAGAGTATTGTTGTTTAGAAAAGCATGCTAAGGGTAAATTACTCCCAATTGCATTTGGCCCACTAGTAAATTAATGGGACTTATTACAGCAATAGTAAGAGAGCCAACTGTGGTGTACTAGTCTGAGTCCTGGGCTCGGATTCTGGAAGAATAGGGTATGAATTACCATGGAAACCCTCTGGGTGACATAGGGCAAATCATATTCTTTCCAGCTTTGAGGAAGGCAATGGCAAACCTCTGAAGAAATCTTGCATGTGCATTTTGAAATAAGCACAAATAAACAGTGCTGCCATGTGGGTGGGTGGGTGGCTTACAAAGGCATCATCTTATGCAGTGACATAGTCATACAAGCTAAAAAAGCATCATCTTACATCTGGAGTGGGAATCAAGTTGGATTACAATTCCCAGCATACTCAGTGGTGAGGAATGCTGAGAACTGTAGTTTAACAACTGGGTAGTAACACAGGTCTTACCCCTTCATGTACAAAATTGTGGAAATTCTGTATGAAAAGGTATCATGAGCCAAAAAGGAGATGCAGATATGACTGCAAGGAAGTTCTGCCACCATCCTCCCACCTGGGAAGCTGTCAAGCCCTGGGAGGGGCTCCTGCTGTTGCTTACCAATAAGCAGGGGAGAGAGGAGGAAGACAACTCAAATAAAAAAAGAAGCAGCTGGTCTCAGTTTGAAGGGAGAAGAAAAAAAGTGCATTCACAGATAAAGTGTACCTTCCTTTTTCTTCCCCTAGGAGCCTAGAGCATCTGCATTTTCATTATCTGAATTGATTCCTCTCCTCACCAATAAGCAGCAGTAACAGTGGATCCTATTGGCAGGCTTGATAGCTGCCACAGGGTAGATTTGGGTAGGATGTAAAGCACTAAAGAACAGTTTGCTGCACCTCATTCAAAAAGATAAATATGTAAATATAAGCCACACTTATGCACACATTTGTCACTAACAGGATGTCACCCAATGCATCCAAGACAGTCCCTACTCAAATATAACCGCTAGTCTTAAAAGGTCTGATTTAGTTTTCAGGAAGGAAAATGTAGCGAAGAAAGGCTTTGGCAAATCAAAAGATATTCACAAGGAAGTGGATTTCAGCACTTTAGAGAATCAGACTGCATATGATGACGTTATCACTGCACATTCTTTATTATGAAAGATTTTTTGAGGATATTTTCACATTATTTAAAGATTATAACAAATGCAGAAGGATTTTTTACCTGGATAAACACAACTAACTCATATATTAAATGTACTGGTCATTATGCTCATTTCTCTGTTCCTTTTTTTGGATGTCCTGGTTAAGACTTCACACGATTGATTGATAGACTCAAATTATAAAAAGCTCACTGAAGGAAATTCTCTCATACATTTCTACAGTTGCCATTCCCATTCCTTAAAATTAAAACTACCACTATTCTCAATAATTGAGATTAAAAAGAAACAACACTTGTCACAATCATTTTATGGACGAGTCTGACAGTCTGATACATTCAGTGCAAAATCAGGGATATCCACTTCAGGCATTAAATGATGCATTGATTAAAGCCCAACAGAAAGAAAAAAATAGTTTCATTCTAGTTCTTCACAATCACAGGATCACATAAACTGGACAATCACCTTTAATTCAGCACTTCATTAACAAAAACATAGTTAGGAAAGACTGGAATATTTTAACACAAATGACAGGTATGGAGTCCCACCTTTAATTAGCTTATACAGAACATCTAATATTAAGTACAAATTGGTTCACACAGACATAATAAGACCTTCACTACCAATACCAATGCTAACAGGACATCATAAATGCAGTAGGTATTCTTTCTGAAAACAAAGCTGAGGTATTAAGGAGTTTCAATATCCAACCTCAAAAAAAAATATTTGTCACACTACATGTGTAATATATATTCTCATTTGTCTTTGTGAAACGTTGCATACAGGAAAAACAAACCATTCACTCAAACTACATATTTCAGAACAGAGAAGTAAAAGTAAGCATGCAACCAGGGGAACTCTTTATATGAGCATTTTTTCATATAACATTTGTATATTTCCTTTAAATTTTTGTCAAGAGAGGTGGTACATGCTAAAGCACATACCAAAATATACACATTTCTTTTGAAGAAGGAGTGCTTCTGGCCTTTTTCTTTAATATTTTCAGTCCCCATTGGTTTAAATGAAAGGCTGAAATTCAGTGGGTTGAATTTTTTGTTTTTTTGTTTTTTTGGTAAGTGATTCACCAGCTGATTAGTGGCATTAAATACGCTTGCTCTGCTAACCATTTCTTACTTAGATGTGGATTAGAATGTATATTCAACATTACCTTAGGAAAAAAAATTGCAGTTTGTTGCTCTTTTTTTTTTGAAGAATTTGTAATATTTCATATGCATGTAATTAATTATATATATTTATTAAAGTGTTTTTTATATGATTCACAGCACTTGTATTGCTTTTGTGGCTTTGAAGGAGATGCAATGAATAATCGTTTTCTTATCCTTTGAGAAGCTTTGGATGTGCAAGTAACAACATACTGTTGAGTGGTTATTAAATGTTTAAATTCATTATAAGTATCTATTATATTGTTTTTATCATTTATATTAGCTATTTTGTTTTGTATAGAAAAGTTCTTGTGGCTGATGAGCAGAAAGAATTAAGGAAGGTATGTTGTAAACCAAATAGCTTGATACATTTTTGGCTGAGGATAATTCACAATATATTGAACAACAGCTTATCACATAGTGGCTGAGGAACACCTATTGTGTTGAAGTGTCACACATTAAATCCCAGGTACAGGGATATCACACACCATTTGATTATAGCTCATCATTATTGATATAAAGGGGTTTATACATCTTTTTATATTGTCAATTTAGCCATATATTATATCTTCTTATTTCAGTATTGGGATATCATTGTCTCATTTGGAATTATTGTGGTGATTAATACTAGCTTCAGGTTTGCAGCCTAGTTTAGGTAATTGGTAACTTTAATAACTTTCATTGTACTGGAGGTTTTGTGCAGCTGCACTCATAACTGATATCATATTATTCCATATTACTTACTTCAGTATATTATTCATGGTACACAGTTTGAGTTGTTATAGTTCTGATTTAGTTTTAGGTATTACTATTGGACCTCATCACTCTAAATCACATGTTCTACATTTATTTGAACCTAGTCTCATCCATTTAGTTCAGTAATTTGTAGGAGGTGAGTGCTGTAGTGTTCCTCCACATACAGTCCAAAAACAACTGTATGACCACTAGTTTTCCATCCTTAATGTAAGGCTGAAAGTGTTCCAACCACGATTGGGTAGACCCAGGCTGAAATGTCTACTCAACTGCAACACTGAGCAATGTCTTTGTATGCCTTACTGTCTTCCTTGGAGACCAAATTGACTACAAAGGTAATAAACAAAGCTGCTGTTTGCATACACTTTAATCTCCTTCCAGTCACATAAAATTTATCCCTTGTACAACTAAGCACTGACCTCTTATGTGACGTTGCTCTGCTAGTACTTTGCATGCTTCATCTTGCTTTGTACAGCAAAAACAAAATACTATTGTCTTGCTACTTATAAACACCCCTGCTAGGTTTTGCATATGGTATTTTTATTTGGCAAATGATGGCCTGAAAAGAGAAAGACGGAATATCTGCAGTGTGAAAAATGTAGCGTTCTTCATGTGATTCAGGAAGATGAAAACATGCCCTATCAGCATATAACACTCAAAGCTACAGTACTGCAACCATGTTCATTTTTTAAGCATATACTTTACTGTGTTCTCCATAAAGAAAAGCTTTGCTGTTTTGCCTAGACCGAGCATTTCAGGGATCTGGGGTATGGGTGCCTTTGGCAAGTTGCCCCCTTGAACTCATTTATTTGCTAATATTTATATTTTGCTTAAACTCAAAAATTTCAAAACAATGTAAATCAATATTATACAATCAGTGTATATCACACTGCATGTGCGTGCGTGCACACACATTCTATTATTATTATTATTATTATTATTATTATTATTATTATTATTATTATTATTATTATTATTATTATTTATTGTATCCCGCCTCTCCATATGGATCGAGGCAGCGAACAACTTACAAATAGCATGTATTTCGAAACATTTCTATACATGCCCCCAACAAGCCACCTGTTAACTTATTGTGACTCCATGAATTTCATAGGGTTTTTATTAGGCAAGGATTGGTCAGAGATAGTTTTGCCTGTTCCTTCCTCTGAAATATAGCCTACAGCACCTGGTATTCACTGGTAGTCTCCCATCCAAGTACAAGCGAGGGCTGACCTTGCTTAGCTTCCAAGATCAGAGCGGAGCTGTGACCTTTGGGGTATTTAGGCCCACATCTGTGTCAAATGGACACAGATAAACAGAGCACAACACACACACTCTTTTTGAAACCCAAAATAAATAGCTGTGAAGGCAAACAAAATAGAAAACACTTGCCCAAATGAATATATTTTAACATGCTTCAAAAAGCGTGTTGGAACACGTTGAAGTTTTAATGGAAGAGCATTTCATGTAAGAGTTGACACTATACTGAATATCCTGCCCCAGATGAGTGTCAGATAGAGATCAGGAGCATCTGGCATTGCCAGGAAGGCTTCTCCAGAGGATTTCAAAGACCAAATGGGTCTACAGGACAAAAGATGGTCTCTTAGGTAACCAAATTCCAGATTCCTTCTCACCTCTGATACTATCATTTCTCAAACTCTCAATGTTCAGTGCTCTCACTTGTCTTCACTTTCTGATCCCAATCTAGAGTTTCTCAGAGGGACAAAGAAACAAAGAAAAGAGGCTGTTTCTCCATCTCTTCATTCTTGTCACTAGAGGTCTACTTGAGTACGCCATGGATACAGTTGTCTGATGCTATACTTCAATGCACATAACAAGAGTACAAAGGAGACAACTCTTGCTGTTGCATTTTAGCTCTCTTCACAGGTTAGCTGGCCTGGACAACAGTATGGACTAACTGCCTTTCATACAGAGAGTGCCCCCTCCCCAGTTGAGTAATGTGTGAATACCCAGGTCTAGAGTTAGTCCTACCTTTTCCAGGAGAACATGCCAAAGAGATATGTTCCATGAAAAAGCAGCAGTGCATCTGCAACTCACACCAGATTTTTCATCAGATTTAAACCACTTCCTTCCAGCTTGATGAGGAAGTCAACTGGTAAACACCTTACTGCGATGCAAGGCCAATGTAAATGCCTCTGAGGAAAAATCATCTCTCGAAGCTCTTATTCCCTTCAGGCTAGAAGCTTTTCTCATGAAGCTAATAGCAGCTTGTGGTGGAATTTGGAAGGGCAGGGGGAGAGGATTTATTTATTATTTATTTTATTTATGGGTGCCTCTGGACTGGTCAAAAACTTTGGGAGCTGGTGGGAATGATTGGGGTCACCAAAAATTGACAAACAACTTGAAGGCACACGCACATACTCATAACTGAATGTTTCTTCTTTTTCTTTCTTTGTTTTAGAGTTATACAGCCAACCTTCCACATTTGCAGGTTTCACTTTTGCGGATTTGATTATTCACAGATTATTTGTTGTCACATCTGCTGCCTTGCTATGCCATTTTTAATAGGAACTGCAAGCCTCATGAAACTGAGAAATTGCAAACAAGGCTTGTAGGTCCCTGTTAAAGATGGTGTGGGGCAGCAGTGGAGATGGCAGTAAGCCCCACTAGCTGCCCACTTCTGCCTTGTGAAGGAATCCTGATGCCTCAAAGGTATCCATGATGGGTTGAATATGGTGATCATACTTTTTTGTGTGTTAAACATGGTTTGGGAGGGCCCAGAGCTATTCATGGTTTTTCCACTTTCACAGGGGTTCTGTGCCTCTGACCCTGATGAATGTGGAGGGATGACTGTAGTACCAAAGTGGTATGCACTTTAGCTGTATGATTTTAACAGTTTTTAAAAAAGAAATATGAAGGACAAAGAGCATGGATGCTGAGGAAGGGGTGGGAGAGGCATGTTCAGTTCATCTGTCAATCTGTCACTTTATTTCTGCTCCTATTCTTCCTCAAAAGTGGGGCTTGAGTTCATACAGTGAATGGCGAAGATGGAGAGATACCACACCCACACCACAGCTTAAGGAGATCAGAAGGGCCAAAGAGGTTTTCCTTATTACATTTCCACTTGCAGAGATTCTTTTTCTTTCTTTTAAAGTTGACTGCAACAAATGTTTTTTTTAATTAAATGTGCCAGGGCAGGGAATATGGATACTGGGGAAGAAGAATGAGGGCTAATTGTTCAGTTCATTGACCAGATGCCAGGGAGATAGAAGGAAATCACTCCTGTACCACAGCTCAACCATACTCAAGAGAGAAGAAAGAGTGGTTGAAAAGAAAGGTGCAAATTAATCACCACTACTACCAGCAACAAACCAGGGCCAAACACTTAGTATATTAGTATATGGCTGGATGCAAGAGCAGCTGCAATTGTAGTTGTTTGTCTTCAGGCCATTCCACATTATGGCAACTCTGAGGCAAACCATTTACAGGGTTTTCTTGAAAAGATTTGTTGGCGGGGGGGGAGATGCTTTGGCCTTCCTCTGAGGCTGAGAGTATCACTTGCCCAAGGTCACCCAGCAGGTTTCCACAGCATCATAGAGATTTGAACCCTGCTCTCCAGAGTCAGAGTCCAATGCTCAAACCACTACACAACACTGGTTCTTGGGAACAATCATTAGAAGCCATGACATCCTGAAATGGAAGGTCCCAACATAGGTTATTTCCGTACTTGCCTGTTATAGTGCCATTATTCCACTTTCAACATCCTATGGAATCCTAGGGTTTGCAGTTTAGCGAGGGGCTGGGCAGCCCCTCACTAAACTGCAAACCTTAGGATTCCATAGGATGTTGAAAGTGGAATAATGGCACTATAACAGGCTAGTGCAGAAATGGCCATATACTGGAACTATTGCACAATCTGGAAGAGTTCTGTATATCGCTTTTTCCTCAATGGGGAAATCTAGGGGTTGATCACAGCCTGGTTTAAAATGGAACTAAGAACCCAATAATAAGTTATAACACCAAAAGAAAATGGAATAAATTAATGTAAGAAAATAAATTAATGTAAGAAATGTAAGAAAACAGATTGATGACAATTTTATGACACCCCAAGAAAGAGGGGAAAGCGGCAGAGTAACACATTAAAATCCTTCCATCTTTTTCTATTTTAACTGTAAAAACTCATAACATTTCTTCAAGCATTTGTAGACTCCCTGTGAGGCCATCATGGCCCCCTTGGGGTCCACAGACCCCAGGTTAAGAACCACTGGGTTAGCATCACAGCTATTCTAGCCCGGCTGAAAACTTTAGGTGCTATGCT
The DNA here is from genome assembly GCA_948474755.1 of Ctenosaura bakeri. Lineage (NCBI taxonomy): Eukaryota > Metazoa > Chordata > Lepidosauria > Squamata > Iguanidae > Ctenosaura > Ctenosaura bakeri. Next base: position 22,991 of record CAOLHI010006157.1, read on the forward strand.
ATTCTGCCACCTTAAATGGTTAACATTTGAGACTTGCAATTAAAAGTAGCTGCAATGTTTTAAAGTAAGACTGTACTATTTCTCAAAGCCATCTCCTTAAAGGACCGGAAGGTCCTGGTTGCTTTGAAGCATGGTGTGTGTTTCTTATCCTTTAACAAGAAAGAGGACTAGCAATCTTATGGTGCATATCCTTAAGGGCTTCAGGATTCCAGGATACAGGACTTATGGGAAATATTTTCTTGTTGGCTACCTCTTCATGCATTTTCCCCCCTGAGAATCTCTTCAGATATATTTTTCCCTTGCCTCTTGACCAAATTAAGGGTTTTCACACCCTGTTATTTCCCCTTAGGTTCTCTTGTCAGCTGACACACCGAAGGGAAGGAAGAGCACGGAATGAGGAAGACAGAGAATTAACCAATGCTACTGAACTTCTCCCTTTCCCTCCCTCTTTCTCCCTCTCATACACAAACTCTGACCACTTTACTGTACAGAAGAGCAGACCAGAATATTCATTCTGGGCCATCAGCCATCCAGACTGTGGTGGCTAGTATCATTAAAATTACATTGATATACAGCAGGCATGGGTTAGGGGGCCATACTGGCCTATGAGAAACCGTGGAGGGCCTCATTCCCACTGCACACCCATCTGCACACACAAAGAAATAATTTATTTCCCCACCTCAAATGCTCCCAAATGTACCCTAGAAGTCAACGGGGGTTAAAAAATTTTGAAGAAAATTTTGAATCCCTGAGGATTTTTTGCACTAGGTATTATTTTCTGCACAGAAAAGGCTGTTTGCTGTATAGAAAATACTTTTTCTATGCAAAACAGCCATAGGCAAGTCTTGCATAGGATAAGTCCACAAAAATTTGGATGCTTCACAAATGGTCCTTGGATCCATGTGGATTGAACTTTGCACACCCCTATTATACACCAACTCAAGTTCTGGTGCCAAGCCCAGAAGTACATGATCCAGGTCTCCGTTCTTTGTACTGGGTCATCCTAAGCTTGCTTCCTAGCAGAATTTAGAAAAAATCGGCTACCACTAGGCTACAACATGGGTCTCATTCTGTGCAGAAGTAAGTCTCACTGCACAGTGATGGAGCAGCCCATTTTGCATGCTGACCTGTTTAAAGAGTTGTGTGAATTTGCTGTTGTGCAAATTTACTGTCAGTGACAACCAAGGAGTGATTGGATTAATTCATTGTTTGCATTATTTCTATCCCACCTTCCCTCATCATTGCTCAAGGAACCCAATATGCTAGATTAGCACCAAAAATTAGAGCCCAGATTTTCAAAAATTAATAACAGAATTCAGCAGCAACATATGAAGTAAGAAATAACTACAGCTATTCACCAAATTCACATTACGTCTTATATTTTTCATAGGCCTAACTGTCACAGGTACCCAGCAAGCTTCACGGTTGAATAGACCTATTCTATGTATGGAGTTGAAACCTGGACAGTGCAGAAAGCAACTAATTTGAAATGGGGTGCTGGAGGAGAGTTCTTCAGATGCCCAGCACTGCTAAAAATACAAATGCATGGATCCTAGAGCAAATTCGATGTGAACTCTCTCTAGAAGCCAAGATGAGTAAATTCAGGTGGTAGTACTTTGGACATGTCATAACATCACTCACTAGAATAGACAATAACACTTGGTAAAGTGGAAGGCAGTAGGGAAAGAGGAAGACCATATTACAGATGGATTTACTCAGTTGAGGAAGCCACAACTCTGAGTTTCCAAGACCTGAGCAGGGCAGCTAATGACCGGGGCTCTTGGAGGTTTCTCTCTGATAAGCCCACCATAAATCAAAATCAACTGCACAGCAGAGAACAACAATGAACTTTCAAATTCTTGCACATTTCTACTTAGGAGCAAGTCCAGGGATAAGCCACAGCTTCCTCATCCAATCTCAGGTTCTCCATTATGTACTTTATCATAGATTTGTCCACCGTCAAAATTGATATCTTGTTTTTTCCTTTAAGGAACTTTAGGTCATGTACACAGCCCTTCACTCACCTGTTGTTGTTGTGTACCTTCAAGTTGTTTGCCACTTATGGTGCCCCTAAGGTCTTGGTAAGATTTGTTCAAAGGGGGTTTGCCTTTGCCTTTTTCTGATGTTGAGAGAGTATGACCTGTCCCAAGTCACCCAGTGGGTTTCCCTGGCTGAGCAGGGACTTAAACCCTAGTCTCCATAGTCATAGTCAAATGCTCAAACCAATATACCACAGTGTCTCTCTGATTCACTCACTTTAACTTTACAGCAATCCTGTGAGGCTGAGAGAGAGTGACTTACACAAAGTTACCCAGCCAGCTTCATGGTGGGGTGGATCTCTCACTTCTAGTATGACACTGTATGATATCACATTTATTATTTATGCAAAAATCAATCAATCAATCAATCAAAACCCAAAACAAAAATAGTGATTAGTAGTAGCAAAACTAGTAATTAGCAGTAGCAAACTCTGGAAACACTTATAATTCATAGAATCCCTTGGACAGTGGACCATTAACTTAGTTACTAGTCACTTTTTAAACATTAAACCTAGTAACTTTTCCACATTTTTAACAAAAAAAGAAAAACCTTGGCTGTACTTCTAAACTCAGTCTTGAGTCTGGTAGTCCAGGTTTTGGTGGCCCAGGTTTTGGTGATGGCCGAGAGTGAATTAGTACTGTCATGGCCAGTGTGTTAGCTGTGCTTGTTCCTTGAGACTTTGGATGTGGCCACAGTGACATATACCTTAAGAGCGGTCCCCGGATTTATGAGGGCTGGTTACAGAAAGCGCACAATTCCTTTGTTCCAAAGGCTCTGCTGGCTGCTGATCCATTTCTGGATACAGTTTGAAGTACTGGATATCATTACAAAGCCCTACGTGGTTCAGGTCCAGGTTATTTGAAGGATCCTGTGTCCTTATATGACATTATCTCTGTTCTGAGATCTTCTAGGGAGGCCCTTCTCACTCTCCCACTATTCTCAAAGGTGTATCTGGTGGACACATGGGAGAGGGTCTTCTCCGTGGCTACTCCCAGGCTCTGGAATTCCCTTGCCAGAGAGGTTAGCTGACAATCACCTGGCTATTCTTCCATAGGCAGCTGAATACAGTTTTATTTTGGATGACCTTTGAGTACTGACTGTTCAGGGGGAAAGGGCCTTTTATGTGCAGTGTTATTTAAATTTATTGTTCTTCTTTTTAGTTGTTTGCTTTGTACTGCTTTTAATTTCACTCATAATTTAATTTTTCTGTGGTGTAAATGTTTAGCTGTACAGTGAGCCCTTGGTATCTGCTATGGTTTGGATTCAGGACTCCTTGTGAATACCAAAATTCATGGATGCTCGAGTCCCATTATGTACCACAGTGTAGTAAAATGGTGTCACTTATTTAAAATGGCAAAAATCAAAGTTTGCTTTTTTCTTTTCTTTTCTTTTCTTTTCTTTTCCTTTCTTTTTTTCTTTTTACAAGCCAAAGGTTGGTTGAATCCACAGGTATGGAGGGCCATCTATACCTATTTGAATTTGTAAAAGCTGCCTTGAGTCTCACACTGAGAAAAGGGAAGGCTATAAGTAACAACAGCAACAGAGTATGTTACCTTGCCAAACAACATGTTATAATTGCGACAACAGAACCTGTTAACTTGACATTTGTTAAAAGGAATAGAATTATGATTTTATCAGGAACAGCTATCAGAAAATATGGGCTATTCCAGTTCAATAAAGAGAATTGGAACACAGGAAAAAACACAAACTAAGGTGGATCAAGATTGCAATTTGTTTGAAAGCAGATGGTTTATTTTCATTAGCTCTTCATTTAGGAATATATGAATATATGAGAAAAGATTAATAGGATTGTATTAAGCTGGAAGTCTTGATGTAGGAAGAGCTGAAACCAGAAGTATGGACATTGGGGAAACATCCTGTTCAAATCTTTCATCAGGCATGAATTCACAAGGTGTGCCTTAAGCAAACTCAGTTTCAGCTTAAACTCCAACTGTCCTGATTTTTCAGTGGCAGACCTGATTACCCCTCTGTCATCCTACATTTCATTTGCTTTTTAAATGTCCCCTCAGTTGGCCCCTCCCTAAACTGCAAACCCCAGGATTCCATAGGATGTTGAAAGTGGAATAATCGCACTATAAGAGTGTCATGCCGAAATGGCCCTGGTCTCCTGGGTCATAGCCCAATGCTCAAACCACACCACCATTTTACTCAGAAGAGCAACAAGTCTCTGCCCTTCTTAAATTTGCATGTCTAAAAACACTAAGTATGTGTATATCGTTTGTCTGTCTTCCCAAATGCACACATTAATACACTTCCTGCCTTGGACAAATGCAAAATGGATTTAAATATATTATTTGCATGATCACAAAGCCTTTCAGGGTTGCTTCTGGGAAAGAGGGAACAACACAGCCTTTCGCTTGTCTAATGGGACCAAATCCACCTCGACTTGAGCTTCCCTGCTTGCTGCTACTGAGCCAGTTCAAAATGCATTGCCATGCACATCTAACTGTCTTTGCTGGTGAATTCACTCCAAATGATCATTCTCTACACGTTTCAAGTTGTAGTAGAGTCCTGACCTTCCTTCTCTTTATCACTGCATACTATTATTACTGTTACTGTTACTCTTAATACTGTTACTATTGTATTATACATTGTCTCAGGGGTGCTGGTAGATCGAGAAGGAATAGACAAATGTCATAAAAACATAAATAAATATTTTTTTCATATTCATGTCTTCTTTTACCCAAAACTGGGACTCACAGTACTTTTCAGATATTATAACAAATACAGATGCACATACAAATATATAAATAAAAACCTACAGTTATAGTTAAAATGCAGTTAAACCATGTCTAGAATTGAAATGATTAAAAAAAAACCTTTCAGAGTAAAAACTAAAAGATAAAAAAAAATTGCACACTATTAAAAGCCCTTGGAGTCATTTCCTAAAAGCCTGCCAGAATAGAAAGTTTTCACGTGCTGACAGAAGGATATCAAGGAGGAAACTTTCCTAGCCTCCCCAGAGAAGGAGTTCCCAAGCCTAAGTGCACCCGCCATGAAGGCCCTGTCTTGTGTTTCCAGCAGATGTCCCTATGAAGGTGGTGGGACTGAGAGAAGAGCCTCCCCCAAAGAATTTACAGCTCTAGCTGGATCGCATGGGAAGGTACAGTTCTTCAGACAGCCTAGATCTGAGACATATCTCTCCCTCGTCTACTTGGGAAAGCAGCTGGAGAACCTGCATGTGTGGAAACAGTGGCAGAAAGGGAAAGCATTAGGCAGCCTGTCCTCCTGACACTCTTTGCTCATGACAGAGCTTCAGTGAAAAAATGGAATGATTAGAGCTCTTTTCATGCATCTTGCATGTGGTTCATTTACGCCATGAAGCAGATGCCTGCTCCTGCTGCAATCAAGTCTATGATAGGCTGATTCAACGCTTGGTAACTTGCCATATGCTATCATATCCTGCTGACCACAGACTATGGTGGACATGGATGATAAGAGCAGAAAAACCACCATCAGCTTCTTCCCTCCCTCCCAACCCACCCTCTTTTCTTGCATTGGCCACAAGCACTTCAAGGGCAGTGACACATGCATGCCTTTTCTTTCACTCTGCCTGCAATGAAAGAATAAAACCTGCATTGCTTGGAACATGCATTCTATTCCTATTCTACAATCTTTCTTGTATTATTTGCCTTCTGACATGATGTTTGCTAGAGATACATGTGGCCAAGAATGTGGCAAAGATGGGAAAAGTTGTTAATAAGGAAGAACACCCAAGCTAGAAGAGACTGAGGAAGTTTGCTTTTGCCTGAGCCTCCTGGAGGGACAAAATTCTGCCTCCTTTCTCTTTCCTCTGCTGAGTAAACTCACTGGAAACTACTTTTGCACTTTGAACTCAATTTGTGGCAACTGAAGCAAGCCGAAGACAAAAGGGAAAAGTGGCAGAGAAGGAGGGAGAAACTGGGACATTTTAAAAGCAGCTAAAAAGTAGTACAACAGAGGATTAATTGTAACTGTCTCCACCAAATTACTGGAAGGTATGAAGTCCTAATATTCACTATGACATAATTAGAGGCTCGAAAGTCTCAGGACTCTGGAGGGCATGCTAGACCTTGGATGGTATTTTTAGAGTAGATCTGGAATAAATTTAACCAGAAACTAAGAAGCCCTAAATCCAGTAAAATGGAATTTTGTAATCCAGTTTGCTGTCTGTTTGGGACACAGTTAACTGCACTCCTAAATGGAGCACTGCAAAGAAAAGTTCTCTGAACTCAATATAAAAACATTCTACCCTGCTGAATATGTCCAAAGGTCTTCAAATATTTACATTTATGAAAATGAAGGGGACTTCTTTTCTCTCTTTTTCCAAAGGGCAGGACCAGAATTAATGGATGGAAATTGAAAAAAAAAGAAAAAAAAAAAGAAGCCAATTTGGGATAAATTTGGAGAAACTTCCCAAAGATTAGAGTTGTTCAGTGGATCAGACTTCCTCAGGAACCAATGAACCAGAGAAATTTAGATGCTAGATGACCCTCTCTTAGACATGATGTAGTTAAAAGATTCCTGCATGGAGAGGTTTAGATTAGATTAGTGCTTCCTAAGTGATCTGATATGGAGGACCAGTGATTCTCCCCTACAACCTGCCAGGGACTAGCACTGTTTTTGTACCCATTTGGCTACAACCATTTCTTTCTTTGCTAGAAACTTGCTGCAGACCACCAGTCCACAGACACCTACTTTAAGTAGTACTGGACCAGATGACATCCAAGCCCCCTTCTAACTCTAAAACTCTATGGTTATTTGAATCTGTCTAGTAGACCAGCATTGTTGATGTGTGTTGTTGTAGACCTTCATGCTGACTCTGATTTTTGGTGACTCTATCATAGGATTTCTTTTGGCAAGATTTATTCAAATTTTTTTGCCATTGCCTTCTTCTATGGCTGGGAGAGTGTGACTTGCCACCAAGGTCACCCCTTGGGTTTCTATGTCTAGCACAGATACAAATCTTGGTCTCCTAGAGTTCCAGTCCAACATTCAAATTACTACACCATTGTACTAGTCTCTCATCTTAGCAACCTACAATAGAATATGTGTAATGTCCTGGATAATTTGCACTCACAAGCTTCATTCAGAGTTTGAACAGCAGTGTTTATCTGAAGCAAAGCAAGAAACACAGCAATTTTCCTGTGAAGTTGCTGAGACTCCTGCATGTTGAATGGTTACAGATTTTATACCTTGTCATACAAATTTAGGTGCATATAACAATGACTGGTGAAAGCCATAAATGTCACATCACCCCACCAGCACCAGCACCAGATCCTTTCTGTTGTTTACTTGTCTTTCATCCTGGAAGCAAGAACAAATGTATGTCTGCTTATCTTAGCCATGCCTGTGTCCATAATACCTTCTCCCTAGTTTCACATTCCCCCTTCTCATCTTTTCCTCCTTGCTAGATACAAAGTAAATTCCTTAAGTTATTAATGGACTCCCCCATCCTTACAAAGGAGCCAGCATGGCATAGTGGTTTGAGTGCTGAATTAGCATTCTGTGAGACCAGGGGCCCCTTCACACTACAGAATTATAGCACTATTATTCAGCTTTAACTGCCGTGCTTCCTTCTTATTGAATCCTGCGATTTGTAGTTTGGTGAGGCACTGGAGCTCTCTGGCTGAGAATTCTTGATGCCTCTCCCTAAACTGCCAGTCCCAAGATTCCATAGGATGACACTATGGCAGTTAAAGTGGAATCACAGTATTATAATTCTGTAATGTGAATGGGCCCTGGAATTCAAGTGACTCAGCCATTGGAAAACTACTGTGTGACCTTGGACAAGTCACACTTTCTCAGCCTTAGAGGAATCCGATGGCAAACTTCCTGTGAATGAATATTTCCAAGAAAACCCTGTGATAGATTCAACATAATTCAGATTAGACGTGAAGGTACATAGCAACAAAAAAAGTTCTCTGAAACAGTTTCTTCCCAAAGGTTTGAATCCCCTTCAACAGACATGGGAAATGTTTCCTCTTTGACCTGAGATGCGGGGAAAAATGTGTGTCCATTTTACCTCCTTCCCTGAAGTAAGTGTGGAAAGCTATTGTGGGTTGAGTGAAAGCATAAAAAACCTAGGCCAAGCCAATGGAAATGCATCATTGTTTCCAGCTCCCATAATTTCAATGGAGTGGTACTGAAGAGATGATTAGGCTATTTAGGAGAAAGATACCAGGTCCACATACAATTTCTCAGCCTAATCAAATCAGTCACAGTGGCTCAGCATCCCAAGAGGATTTACGTATCCCATAAAGAATGGCGACATCTTCAGGGGGATCCCTACTTCAATTTCTGCAAGTCCTGGAGGTAACAAATTTGGATATGCTTCTCTAGGCATAAGACAGAGTGGGACCAGTATGTTGCTGCATGCAGCCTCAAAGGCTGCTTTTGTGGCCCCTCATCCCCTCCAAGCTCCCCCAATTGCCCTTTTGTGTGACTTCCCCAAAGGGTGAATTGCCTCTTCTAGGAGTCTACAGGAACAGCAAGTCATCTTTTAAATAGATTTCCCCTGCTCTCCTTAACATCAAGACATAGGCATTTTTCAAAATCAGAAGAGAATTTCTAGCTCCCTCGAGTTTGAGGTGTTTTTGCAGTGGGTTTTTTTGGGGGGGGGCAGTCTATGTGGCCCTCAAAGGGTCCCAAGGCAGAAAACTGGGACTCTAATCTGCCATAGTTGTTTAAAGAAAGAAAACAGGAAGTGAGCTTCACTGACTTTAATTGGTTTCTGCATGAGTATTTGTGCTTGTGTGCGTGTATGCGCCTTTAAGTTTCCTGTTAACTTATGGTGACCCCAAGGAATACTTTCTGCCAGTTCCTTCCTCTGAAATATAGCTTACAGCACCTGATATTCCATTCCAGTCTCCCACCCAAGTACTTACCAGGGCTGACCCTGCTTAGCTTCCAAGATCAGACAGGATCTAGTGCCTTTGGGATAATGCATTTTCAGTTCTGATTATTTCAGGGAAAGATTTTGGCACGTACTTATATTTCCACTACAAGTAGTATAGTTTTAAGGTGATTAAGAGTGCAATTCAATACCCACTGACCTGGGAGTTAACATTATTAAAATCAGTGGGAATTACATTTCAGTACACATGAATAAAATTCATGGCATTGCCATAAGTTGACAGGCAACTTGAAAGCACGCATGGGCACACAGAAAAAGGATTCTGTTATAATGTTGTCTAGATTTCCTCCATAATCTAAGCTGAAGAATATCACTCTTTCAATTTTTCAATTTATTTTTCTTCTTAAACATCAGTTTTTTCTTAAAAATAGGCCATAATGTGTACCATGTGTAACAATAATATACAGCAGTTCATCTCAAGTGGTATAATTCTCCACACACACCCAGGTGTGTTAAAGACCAGTAAATATTTGTGCCCATTGGTACAATTTTTTTTTCCTTTCCAGTAAACTTACCCACCAACAGCTGGTGGCTCAGGACCAGTATCAGTCTATGGGCTCCCACCTGGAGCAGCACCAGTATATAGGAAAGAGTTTATATCTTATATGTAAAATGAAGCCCTATTTTGGTATCATGTAATGAAGAGATTCATAGATCAATCATTTTTATTTGGAAACTCTTAACCTCTGCCAGCAATTATGTTGAGAGGGTGATATCATCAAAGCCTTCCAAAGAAGTCATTCAAATTTTAGCATCTCCCCTGCTTGCCACTTGTTTCTACTTGCTGTCAGAGACAACCAAATTTTTAAAAAAGATCTTCAGTGAAATGCGTTTTCTCTGGAAAAGTTTTCAGCTTTCAAAGCTATTTTTATTACATTTCTGCCCCACCTTTTCTCTAAAGTTCTCTTCTCTCCCCCTGCACCCATACATACTGATTTTATTTTAAGTAACAACCCTGCAAACCAGATTAAACTGGGAGACCGTCACTGGTCCAAGATAACCTAAGGATCTCAATGATGCATAGGGATTTGAACCTGGCTGTAGCTCCACAGCTATGTTTGATGGTCCAGAAGAGTCTTGAGAAACATATTTGCGCAGTCCATTTGGAAGCACAAAAATACCAGTATTGTTAAGTACTCAGTAGAGCAGGTTACGTGGCATTTTACCTGCTACGTTACAAACCGTATGCCATCTGTCAAGCTGATTCTTCAGAAAAAGATTTCATACAGTTCCTGAGTACACAGTTGGCTTTTCAAAGATATGAAACTGAAATTTGGATGTCAGTCACTCATGAGCAGTTTGCAGAACAGTCTTATCTGCCTTATCATTTTGGTTTTTCTATCCAATGAAACTGTGAAAACAATGATAAAATCCTGCACTTACCATGGCTGATGAAACTCCAGAGGCACTCCTAAGCTTGCTCGAGAGTGCAATGTTACAAGAAGAACATTTTCTTTGTCCTTCGCCTGGAACTTCCTATTTTGAAAGTGTCAAGTGGTTTTTATCCAGCCTTCGTAGGAAAAACCTAACAGTACCATTCGTAGTTTGCATATTGCGAACTGGCATTTAACAGAGCTTGTAGCAGTAACTTGCACAATACACTGTAGGCCTGTGAGGCCACAAGGCAGAGATATTGGGCAATTAATGTACATGAATGAATAAAACATTTCCAGAAATTAAGAGTACTACACTAATGCACACAATGCGCACTTTTTGCCTATGAATGCTCAATTCGATCTTCAGTGTTGAAAACCTTGTCATATTCACAGTATGCTTATTTTCAGCATTTATACCCTATTTTTTCAACAAAGAATGCATCAAGATAAGGCTTCTATTGGCCTACCCATTCACCTAATGTTATGGGTGAGTGTGTGTATGTAAGTGGGGCCTAATCATAAACATCTTCAACTTGTAATCCTTCTGTGTTTTCCTCCTCCTCCTCTTCCCCCTCCTGCCCCACTCCTCCTCTTTTTCTCTCAACGGAAATCCCTTGAACGAAGAGAAGCAGAATTGCTATACAATGTCATTTGACTGATAGTGTTAAGATCAATATGGCGTGTATATATATATATATATATATATATAGGCATTTAATACCACTTTATAGACATTTAATGCCACTTTATCTGCTATAGATCCATCTTATAGAATCCTGGGTCTTGTAGTTTGGTGAGATCCCTGGAACTCTTTACTATATTTCCCAGAACTTCACTTTGATACCTCTCTGGCAGAAAATTCACAAAACTATAAATTCCATGAGACGGAGCCATGGAAGTTAAACTAATATCAAAGTTCAAGAAATGGTCATGCAGTGTGGATGCTCACATGGTGGCTTGCAATCACAATTAAAGCAGTGCAGAATAATAAAATAATAAATAAATAAATCTATGTTGCTCATAGGTAGAACAAATACTGTACATTCAGAAACCCCTAAGATCAAAACCTGTATCCTTCCAGTGAAAGCTAGAAGGGATTTGTACTTGAAGCCCTAGAGAATTGTTCCCAATCTATTTCTGAAGACAAAATGAAGCTAGGTAGATCAGTGGTGAGATTTGATGGATACAGCATCCTCAGTCAAACCACAGGGCAAGTTAATTGTACAATCTTATGCACATTCAATGAGTTTAATAATTGTATGAACTACTTTCCGTTACCAAAGACAACCAACAGCAATTGACAAACAGAACAAAATTTTAAGAGCAACACACAATAACACATCCATTAAAACTGTGTACTCAGACTGTCATGTTTTGGACATATCATGAGGTGATGTGTCTCACTGGAAAAGATGGTAATGCTTGTTAAAGTGAAAGGCAGTGGGAAAAGAGGGAAACTTCATTACAGGTGGATTGATTCAGCCAAGCAAGCCACAGCCCTGAGTTCATAAGACCTGAGTAGGGCTGCTCATGCTGAGGCTCTTAGGGGGGTGTCTCATTCATAGAACTGCTGTAAGTCAAAGACCATTTCCTCACTATGCTGTTATAGTATTACTATTTCACTTTTAACATCCTATGGAATCCAGGGGTTTGCAGTTTAGGGAAGGGCATTTAGAATTCTCAGCCAGAGACCTCTTGGGCCTCAATAAACTACAAACCCTAGAATTCCATGGAATGTTGAAAGTGGAATAATAGCAGTATAAGAGCGTTGTGTGGAAGTGCCCAAAATCAACTCGATGGTGAATAGCAAATATTTATTAAGCATGTCCATCCTCCAAACTAAAACTTTACAAAGAAAGCAAGTCCATCCAAGTCAGAAGTGACATTGTAAGATTCACTTCCTTCTACAAAAGCAACGTCAGCAGAAAAGATAACTTCAGCACTGTAGACCTTCTGTCAGAGTCCAAAATCCCCTTCTACTTACAGGCCTTTGTCTTCATGTAGACTGGGGCTTCCCATATTATCTAATGTGGCCAGTTGATCATCCCCCACCCATGTGTCTGGGAGTGCTACCATGTTTGTGCCATATCATGTTGTATTGGCATAATTTCTTGGAAGTTCACCATAGGCCAGCAGCTGATGGCTCACAAAATATAACGAGTCCACAGAGCACCCTTTGAGTAACACCAGTGTAGTCAGTATCACTGGGACTTTCATAGAAATACAGGCCCTTTCCGCACCGGCCTATTGAAATGGTGCAGAGCGACCTCCGACAGAGGTCTTCTGCACCGTGGAGTGGACTGGGGCGGACTACTTTCGTAGTTCCGCACCTCAGTCTTCTCCGGAGCAACCTGAACTGGTCGCGCAGCGTGCTTTTTAAAAACCTCTTTTAAGAAGTTTTTAAAAAGCATGGAGTGCACTACCCTGTGTCGCTCCATCGCCGCGCTCCAGTGCAGATTTTCAGATGCACACTAGTGCATGCCAGCAGATCTGCCGGGGGCAGACTTTAGACTGGTGAGCTTCTCCGGTTGGTGGAGAGCCTCCACCAACTGGAAGCTGCCATTTGGACACCGGAGCAGTGCAGAGCGATGAGCTCGCACTGCTTCTCGTCCCGACGGACTCGCCTGGATGCTAAAGAAGTCTGGTGAGTACCGTTTTTGCGCGGTTCCTTTCCCACGTGCGGAAAGGGCCACAGTTTCCATTCACTGACTACATCAACAGAAAAGGTTGGCTTGGACACCCCACATCAGCTCATTTAAAGAAGTATCTTCACCAAATAAGTTAATCATCTGTCTTGCTATATTTTATGAACCCTGTACATGGAATGTGTTTGGTTGTTTACTTTCTGTTTTGTTATCATATTGCAAACTCTAAAAAAACCCAGAACAATGGCTGGTCTTGAAAGTGGAATTACATGATTTTTTGTGACAGTGCTTCCTTCCACCAGTTGTTCAGCATGTGTGACAGCTCTGGAACTAGGTAATATAGACAGACTTTGTTCTGAGGGAGAGGAAAGCATCAGTTCTCTTTCAACATCAAAAGAAAATGGGAGGTGTATTAAAATAACTTCCTCATAGTCTGCAAGTAGCTCCAGGAAGAGCTCATTAGTAACTGAGTGATAGACAAGTTTTTGAACAATGGTTTATATTAAGATAGCCTGATAAAGTCCCCAAACAAATGCCCTACATTGTCAAAGCCCAAGTTTGGACAGATTAAAGCTCTAAATAAGAAACAGGAGATTTGGCTATTTAGTAAACAACATAGATCCTTGAATTCATATGCTGGATCCAGATGTAGTCATGAGTAGACCCACTGAAACCAAAGGATTTAAGCTGGTACTCTCCACGGATTTCAACTGAGCTACAGGAAGCATTACATCTATTGTAAGGAAGGGATCATGTGGTCCTCCAGGTGTTATTGGACTGTGACTCCCAGCATCCCTAGACAGCAAAGCCAATGATGATGAATGCTGGGAGTTGCAATCCAATAGCTTCTTGGGTGAACGTGGTTTCCACACCTGTTTGGCTGAATCCAACCCCATGTGTCCAGTAATATAGTAGATACCTATTAAGGGAGGTCAGATAAGCAGGTGGAAGCATTCATAAAGTAGCAAAATATGTTACATAAGCTGAATTGGCCTATTGCCAGTGCACATGGCTATCACTCGAACACTGCTGTCCTAAGATGCAAATCTGCATGTTGGAATTGTCATCCCGAGAACAGACTTTGAACTTCTCCTTCCTTTGCTGCAAATGCTGCAAAAGGTATATGTTAGAAAATCTGATTTTTGTTTGTATATTCATATTCACAACTGTTTGGGTATGTATATATGTGCTCAGTCCCAAGATGTGGCCATCCAACCTCTGTTTAAAACTCTCCAGTGAAGGTGGGCTCTCCCTCATTGGACAGCTTTAAATAGAAGTTGGATGGCCATCACTTAGAAGTGCTTTAACTGTCCATTCCAGCATGACAGGGAATTCAACTAGCAGCTTTTGGGGTGCTTTCCAAGTCTATGGCCATTTCCTCACGGGGCGAGGGAATCACCCCGTCACGCTACTTACCGGACTTCTTGGCTCCCCGGTCTGGTCCACGCCGCTCCGGAGCAGTGTGTGCTCATTGATACACACTGCTCTGGCGTCCCAAATGGCGGCTTCCGGTTGGTTGAGCGTCTCGATCAACTGCTGAAGCTCGCCAGCCTAAAGCCCGCCCCCGGCAGATCGCAGGCTCGCATTGGGGCGAGCCTGCGAATCTGCATAAGGGAGCAGGCTCGCAGAGGCATGCTCTGTGCTTTTGAAAGACCTGTTTTTAGTGGTCTTTCAAAAGCACACTGGACAACCACTTGGGGTCATTCCGGAGCGGGCTGGGGTGCAGATCTACCTTAAGTAGGTCTGACCTAGTCCGCTCCCAGGTGCAGACCTCCTCCCTGGAGGACGCTCTGCCCCGTTTTAAAAACCCCGTGTGGAAATGGCCATGATTCTAGAAGAGTTTGAGCCTCTCTTAGACACTGTTATTGGCAAGCCTATCAGAACTGTGATGATACTGGCACAAAGCTGAAAATGGGCACACACACATCAAAGACACCATGTTTACTGGAAGACTTTGAAACTGAGAATTTTGACACTCTGAAAAAAATTATAAAGCCAATGCCGTAAAAAATAGGCATACTGTAGAAACAGGCCTAGGAAAGCTCATCTTAAAAATCCTTGATCACCAATAAATTTAACTGGGTGATGTTGAATCAATCATTTTTTCCCCCATTCCTACTTTTTGGGGATACTGAGAAAATAAAGGAGTGAGGAAGGGCCTATCTATACGACCCTAAATTTTGTGGAGGAGGTGATGAGCAAATACGGAATGAGCTTTGAGCTGTTTTCTGCATGTAGATAAAAGGGGGAGGGTATCATTTGGCATTTTGTCTCCACCAGAAACTGCTGTCCAGGGCGTAGTCCTCCATAGAAGAATTCAGCTTCTCATTGGCCTGGGAAATGGTGAGTGAGCAACAGTACAAAGAAAGATGTTATGGGTTTTTCTGGATTCAAGTTTCAACTCCACAAAATTCTCCAGCTTACTAACTAATCCAAGATAGTTCCAGTTCTGTTAAGAAAACAAAACACCAGGAAAAAATGCCACAATTTTCTTTTAGGCACGGCAATAATCCCACATGGTCACAAAGGCTATTAAATAAAGAACTCCACACAAAATAAGGAAGATCTTCAGCTGCTGAGTCAGTGGCTCAGACTGTGGCATGTTTGCAGTAGAAGGTGCCATAATCCAGTTAATGGATGGAGCTATTTCTCTCCATTGCTGGCTTGGCTCCTTCCCCAGGTTATTATCAGTACTGTTCAGCTAGGCTGTCATTCATAGATTGTCCTCACTGCAATTTTCAGTGGGACTTCTACATGAGGCTTCATCGGTATGAAAATGCTTTGTGGACTGCAGTCTGAATGGCACCAGGAAGTGGGCAGAAAACATCTTCCAGACTGGCAGAATGCCTGCCTGGACTTAATTGTGTGTGTGTGTGGGGGAATTGTAATGGTGCATATTTCTAAAGAATTTCAAATTGCTTTTTGTTACCCTAAAATGCTTCTGTCTGAAAGGTTCTCTTTCAGATTTGTTCAGAGAAGCCAAGAGGTTCTTTCCCAGCTTGCAGATTGTCATTTCCTATTCTAACAATGAACTATTTTTAAGGCCATTCTAGGGCAACCTCCTATATCATACTGTCGCCACTTCCTTGGCCCAGCTAAACCAGCCACCTCTTCAGAAGAAGAACTACCAGCTGAATGAGTGTCAACATGGAGGTAGACATAATATAGTCGTGTGATATGTTGGCAAGAGACCAAACAATCCTGGAGGGCAGGTTATACATTTAACAAATCAATAACACAAATGTATCATACCCAGCATGTCATCTGTGCAAGTTTATTTTAGACCCTCTTGTTTTTAAATTTACACCCAACTGAGATTCAGTGATCATTTGGCATATCTCATATATCTCTTCGAGAGCAGGAAGCATGATGAGTAGATCTGAGGGTCATTTAAGCTGTGTCACTTTCCCATCAAACACCTGCCAAAAGAGAGAGAAATCAGCTACAGGAGAAACAAGAGGGAGGTATGGTCAGCCCTCCACATTTGTGGGTTTGAGTTTGATGGATGTGATTATTTGCAGGTTTCTCCTACCCCTGCTCCCTTAAGTGCTTCTTTCCCAAGGAAATCTTCCCTCTTGGCAGCTCCAATCATACCATGCAGCCATTAAAAAAACCACTTATTGTCTCCTCCATCTCCTCCTCCTTCTCCAGTTGCTGCCTAGCTAGCTAAGGACAGCTCACACCCCAATATTTCAGCACTACAAACCCTCTCCCAGTTCCTCCCCCCAACACTCAAGGAAGGAGATGGGCAACAAAGACAGAAAGGAAGTACAGGGCCACCACTCTGACCACCCCTTTTCCTTTTCCCTTTCCTTCCCCTGACTTGTTTTGGACCCTGGCTGCCATTCTCCGTTCTGTGCCTCAGTCTCCTTCCCACACACACACACACATTTTGATATTTGTGGTTTTTCCACTTTTGCAGGGGTCCTGTGCTCCTGACCCTAGCAAATGTGGAAGGCTGACTTCATCAGGATGTTGGGGGACAGGTGGGCTTTTCAGAAATATTATCACTATCATCACCATCAGCATCAGCATCCCCAGGAAACAACAGCACAATGAGAAATGATAGTGCTGAGAAGTCATGACTCGGACAAGAATAATAGGGTGTAGGGAGGAAAGAGATCTCTTGCTTTGAGGGAATGGCCAGCTGGAAATCTGATGAATAGCATTGCTTCTAGGAGGATGTGTATGGAGGACATTACAACATTTTGTGGCAGGTCTTGCTTGTAATAACGATGGTAGCAACAAACCTTTTCTTTCTGACAAGGTTGAACTATTACCTGAAGCGTTTTTAGCTAGCCTCATACCTCAGAACTGTATTCAATGTTGTCAGGTTGTACAGAAATTCAGACCCAGATGTGTGTGTGTGTGTGTGTGTGTGTGTATAGGTAGATGTGGACAGAGAGAGCCAGTTTGGTGTAGTAGTTTGAGCATTGAACTACAGCCCTGGAGATCAGGACTCAATTCCCTGTTTGGCCACAGAAACCCACTGGGTGACCTTGTGTGCATTACACTCTCCCACCCCCCAGAAAATCCTGTAATACATTCACCTTAGGGTCACCATTAAGTCAGAACAACTTGAAGGTGCACAGCAACAAAGATGTTGTGAAAGGTGTTTGTTGTTTGTTGTGTGCCTTGAAGTTATTTTGAACTTATGGCAACCCTATGGTGAATCTATCATGGGGTTTTCTTGGCCAGTTTTGCTCAGAAGAGGTTTGCCCCTCTGAGGCCGAGAGAGTGTGACTCACCCTAGGTCACCCAGTGGGTTTCCATGTCCAAATGGGGATTTGAACCCTAGTCTCCCAGAGTTCTAGTCCAACGCTCAAACCACCTGACCAGTGGAAGTAGGGATATATATATGGGAACCTGTGGCATCCTGCCACCCCAATTACTTCATCCACCCATATGAAAATGACATGCTTCTTTCAAAGGTATTCATTCTTCAAAAGTTGTACTCTATTCCTTAGGTACACAAAGTAACCACAAACCTGCTTTGACCTTTCTACAATTCCTCCACATCAGAGCAATAGCCTGTTTGTGAGTCTGATCCTGCACATGGCTTTCCCCCAGCTGTGGGTGCAGGATTATTACACTGTCTTGTTCGAGTGTGCTGTCCACTCTTACAGGGAGACCAGCCAGACCAGCAGCTCCATCCCCCGTTAGTGGCTACCTCAGCTGTAATAAAGGGCAAAGGTCTTGTTAGTCTGACATCAGAGCATCAAGAAAACTT